>VZTZ01047897.1:276623-287426 GCA_013400955.1 Drymodes brunneopygia | reverse complement strand
CTGCTCAGCAGAAAGGGACTTGGAGGTGCTCATTCACAGATGACTGGATATGAGCCCTTAGTGTGTCCAGGTGGCCAAGAAGGCCAAGGGCACCCTGGCCTGCATCAGCAACAGTGTGGCCAGCTGGACCAGGGCAGAGCTTGTCCTCGTGAACTTGCCACCNCGTGAACTTGACACTGGTGAGGCCACACCTCAAATCCTCTTTGGACATCCTCATTGCAAATCAGTTTTGCACTCCTTATTGCTCTCTATGGCTACCTGAAAGGAGATTGTAGGAAGGTGGGGGTCAGTCCCTTCTGCCATATCTCAAGTGAAAGGACAAAAAGAAATGGTCTTAAAGTTGTGCCATGGGAGATTTAGATTAGTTATTAGAAAAGAAAAGTATTCACTGAAAGAGTGGTTAGATACTGGAATAAGTTGCCCAGGGCAGAGGTGTAGCATCTCTGGAACTGCTCTGGAGGCGTCAGGGCTGTTGAGGAATGTATTCAATGCAAGTGGCTCGGTGAGCAGCTGCAGTGCCAGCTGCAGGTAGAGCCCTTGGGTGGCAGGAGCCCCAGGCAAGAGGCTTGAATTGGCACCAACCCTTAGCATAACAAAGGACATGGGGACCTGTGGTGCTGTCTAGGTGACAGAACACTCAGACACACAGCAGGAGCCAAGAACTACAGACTTTCATTTGCTTAGACTGTGAGGGTATAAAGGACCAGGATTTCCTTTGTTCCTTTTTTTTTTGTAGCAAAGGTTTCACAAAGCATGAAGAGGAATTCTAAAATTTTTTTGAGAAACATGAGTAACTGAAATTCTCTTTCAATTACTCTTTTTCTGCAGCTTAGAAGGGTCTTTAACACTAATATGATATTTTAAAGTTAGTTTCCTAGCTTATGCTTTAGGATTTCTGAGTTTACAAAGCTATAAATTGTTAAATTTAAAAAAAAAAATTGAGTAAGTAGAAAAAAAATTATGAATTACATGTAGAACATTTGTACAACCAGATAAAGCCAATATTTAGAATTATTAGTTCAGAGTAAAACCTAAGAAAAAAAAAGTTTCTCTAAAGTTAAGTAAGCTTTAAGCATAACAATAAATATATAAATAAATGTGGTAAAATTTTTGCTGTTGAATTTCAGAAGCACCTTTCATATGAACAATTTACAAAGCATCTTGAGACAAAGTGACAAAACAAGTTACCAGCATGACTTTTGGGGCTGTCCTATGCCTGGCCGGCAGCTGGACTTTGATAATCCCTGATGGTCCCTTCCAACCTGGGATAGTCAATGATTCTATGATTTTATAACCTGATCTTTGCCAGTTAGTAAAAAATGACTATGTAGTTAATTGCCTTAAATGCACATCAACATAATTTTGTGGATGAAAAAACCTGTTTTTTCTTTTTTTTGCACTTTATAAAAATGGAGCCTGAGGAAAGCCTTCTTACGGATTTTAAAGAACGAGAAATTACTAATATTACTCGTTGAAAAAATGAAACATCTGAAAATTGAGGAAAATATATCCCTTCTCCTAATATTTGCCATTTCGTTTTTGAAGTGGAGGACATTTTCTTGCAGTAAATGTCAGTGCAAGTTTTAAGAAAATATTTCAAGTCATTATTTGGACTTTTTAATTGAGTTTGATTCACTTACAGACATTTTTCCACTCAAATGGGCAGGCAAGATGTTGCTAGCTGAAATATATTTGAGACCAATGGATTTTAAACAAATGCTGTAGATGATTGATTTAGAACAATCCCAGTCTGAAAGCAGAAATGTGTGTAATCTTTCAAATCAAATAGGCTTAAATTTCATGTATCTAAAAAGTTTCAAAGGAATTGTTTACAAGAAAGAGTTATTTGCAGAAATTACACTGGAGAAGAAAGCTGAATAATATCATTAGAATGCTATCTTTGGAAATACAATTTGCAAAGAAAATGAGGCAAGACATTCAGTATGAATATTTCATTACATTCAATTGAAAATTCAGTTTTAAAATAAACTGAAACATCAATACTTTCTGTATTTTTGAGAGACTGAGTAGAACATATTCTTTCTGTTTGTGAAAGTTCACAAGCAAACAAAGAATATCCATGTACACACAAAGATCCTAGCAAAATCCCAGCCCAGAAAGCTTAACATCAGCTTCAACTACACTCTGTAAGAATTCACATTTCACAGGCATTTTCTTGTCTAAATGTCAGCGGTATGCGCACTTATTAAACAAACTGTCAACAACTGAAAAGGGTTTGCTATGGCTGAATGTCATCTGCAAGTTGTTAGGAGTCTAATCTCACCATCTGACAAATGTTAATGGTTTAGCAAGGCAGCAGATCCATTCAAAAAAGAAATGTTCCTCATGAACAGGGGAAGCACAAATGACACCTTACAGTAATAACTGTTAATATGACTTGCTTATGTAAGAGCAATTTCAGTCTTTATAAATCCGTGTCTGATGCAGACGTTTACATTTCCTTTATTTTGCACATCCACCTGTATGAAGATTCCTCAATCATTCATATTCACGTGCACTGAAGAAATAAAGTTTAAAAAAACTAAAAAAAAACCCTAAAAAAAAAAACCTAAAAAAAAAAAAAAAAGGAGGTGATAGTTCCTGAGCTGGAGAAATTAAATCATTAGGTTTGCTTTTCAACTCTATTTCACATCTTCAGGCAAACAGAAATAAATGACAATCGCTGTCCACTGAAGTGTGAAGAAGGAGAAAGCACAGCTTTTCACAGCTCCTATTAAATTCGATGTAAATCCCTTGTTATTTTTCTGAGGAAGTCTCAGTAGTTCTGTAACACTGGTTCTTTACTTTCCTTCTTCACAGAACTTGTTTTTAAATGAAGGGCTATTTCTTACAAATCTTATAGATAAAATCAAACTTGAACGGATCATTATTATTTCAAGAGAGACTCATTACCTGGGGAAGGGATGAAATGGAAGAAAAGGGTATTAGAATAATAAAATCATAGAATGGTTTCTGTTGGAAGGGACCTTCCTAGTTCCAAGGCACCTGCCCTGGGCAGGGATGCCTTTCACAAGATCAGGTTGCTCAAAGCCCATCAAACCTCACCTGGAACATTTCCAGGAACTGGATATCCACAACTACTCTGGGCAACCTGTTCCATCATTTTACAACCTTACCAACCAGTGAAGAATTTCTTCATCCTAGCAAAATTGTTACCCCTCTTCCTACCATTAGTGTTCCTGATAAAATGTTCTTCCCCATCTTTCCAGTAGGTCCCATTTGAGTTTGATGTGTAAGGAGTGAATGTTGAGTCATGTCTGTAAAGCAGTTACAGAAAACTGATAAATTTATATACACTTTTAATAATACAGCTGTGATGGTCAAAAAACACTGAGAAAATTTCTTTAATATGGCAAAAATGTATTTTTATGAGGAAGACGAAGTCAGAATTAATTTAGTCACACACAATTTTGTCCTTTAACTCTTTATGATTATTTTATAATGACACAGGTCACATTCTCAGTTAGTTTAATTACGAGAGGGGTAAAAAATGCTTTTCATTTTCTGTGGATTGCCAAGTTCAGAAATAATTATGTTAAACAGAACTTTGCTATGAATGTAATTCAATTCAAAAGATCCTATCCACATGGAAGTTAAGGTTCTTAGTTAAGCTTTAGAGGGACATTTATATGCTTGAAATATAAGCTTTGCTGTTAAAACTTCTTCCTGAAACTTATCTTTTCCCATTTTCCTACATCTACAACTGATCCTGATTTTTTCTTTGTTTTATTAAAATTTTACATTTTAATTCAACCTGTTTAGGTTTTTTTGCTATTTGCCATCTACATTCTATATTTTCTATTTTCACTTCTTTGGTTGGGGAAGTTTTTTTCTTGTTAAATATCAGTGGAGAGACACAGAAGTGCTTTATTTACTCTCTGTGGAGTTAGGAAGATAATTCATTTGAAAAATCAGTAGCCTTTGGCCTAGAATCCCTTTTGGCAATTTTCATTTTTTCTTTCTATAGTATTAATAATTTTATAGACTCAGACTGATCCAAACAGTTTATAAACTAAACTGTTTATAGTAGCTGAGCAGAGGTCACTATAAACTTCCCATAGGAATTTTTCACTGTGTGCTGTCATCACTGCATCTGTGGACAAGCTTACTAAGGGGTTGCAGATATGCAGATATCTGTTCTCTCAGACACAGGGGACTTTTTTGTATGTTAAATTTTAGTAGGTCCTTGCATTATTTTGCTAAATGGTCAAATTAAGAAGATGAGGAATAGATATATTGAACTGAGCAAATGCTATTTTCTTAGAAAAGAAATTGCTGCAATAAATGAAAGTCTAAGAATAAAATTAAAATGTTTTCATAATTAAATTAAAAGGATTTATTCATTAAAGAATTAGTGTCTGTAGAAGGAGACAGAGTATACTAAAATGCACATTTCATTGCATGCAAGTAACCACAGATTGTGATCAGGGTTACTTTCTGATATTTTAAGTATTTCAAGGTAGCTTTCAGTGTAATGAAATGTGTCATATTTGGCAAAGATAACTTCCTAAATTCTATTACCAGTTGCAGTATCTTGCTTATTTGTTCCTACAGTTTTTCCTTGAATTTATTGTCTTTAAATAGATTGGAATCTATATTATTTTAAAAACTATTTTAGAATTTCAGCTCTCTGATAGAAAACTTCTAATCCTGACCCATATAATCATGTCACATTGCTTCAATGCATTCATAAAAGTAGTCATATCCTTCATGACATTCAGGTTAGGATAGAGATTCAGAATTTTCTTAACTGATAATAGGAAATGGTAGTGGTGTAACTGGTAATGTAATACAGAAGTCTCTCCCCTGCAGAAGTCTCTCAGGAATGACAGCTGCTATGTTTCTCCACCAAATACTCACCTAGATGTTATCTTGAATCTATTGCAGTTCAGCTCTCACAAAAGTTCAGTTTATGAAAGGCTCTCAGATCAAGGTACCTTGAACCGCTTAAATTCATTTTAGGTAACAAGATTGACAAAATTGGAGTTAAACATATGGTTTCATTATTCTTACTCCCATAAAGATATGTAAAAGCATGTATTTTATTAAATTAAGTGAACCATCTTTTCAGAATGACTACACTGGAAAGTTTAATCTCCAACTGGAGAGTTGTAGAGATCTAAAGGCAAAGAAGCACAAAATTATATACAGTATAGAAGCTTGTGTCCTAAGGAAAGGACCATTCAGCAAAGATGGGCTACCTAGACGAATCATCCCTTTGTGAACAATAGCAAGAAGAAATAGGTGCTATGGGAGACAGTGTCTGACAGCAAGGAAACTGTGTATAAAGAAATGGCCTTTCCAACTACGTCTGTCCAATAACATTTTTTAATGCCAAAAATGGTAAAAAAAATTTTAAAAAAATTCTAAAAGAAAAAGTTAAAAAAAATAACCACAACTGAAACTGGTCAACACTGACATACAGACTAAATACAAGCTCAAAAATTAATGTCAATTTTCATTAAGTAGGTAAGATAAGACAGTAATTGCTTCTCTAGCAGCATGGGCTAGAGAAAAATGTGGAGAAATGCCCACAGATGGGTTGGAAGTAATTTATGCCTTGCTCTTGAGGGAATGAGGCAGGGAAGAGGGAAAGAGGACCAGATAACCACTATTCCAAAACAGTGGTGGCCAAAAAACCCCAGCCTGTCTCATGACATTTAAAACAGCTATGGAATAGTCTCTTCTGGAGTATCAAAGAACTGTGAAAGAGCAAACATGGTATTTATTCACACAACCAGAAGAAGAGGTAGACAGCTCCAGCTCTCTGTCTGAACACAAATCTATGCAAATTTGCTAGAGTTTATGGAGAAGATAGTAACTAAGGGCATGGAGAAAGAAAATGTTATAAAATAGAATACTATTTTTATCAGAGGTCAGAGTTGATGATATCAGACTAACCTGACATCTCTTTTACATAACATAATTCACTTCTTAATCAGTAAGAATGCAGTAAACATCTAGGTAGATGCAAGTGAATTTTTTCATTCAGCACCTCAGGAGAATTTATCCTGTAAAGTGACGAAATGCAGTTATTAATTCAGTAAGATGGTGCATCGTGTCCCTGGACATGTGCTGGAAGCTGGGGGCTGCAGTGCAGCCTCAGTGAGGAGAGGCTGGAGCCACAACCTGCCAGCCAGAGCAGACAGCTCTGTCAGACCCACTGCAGCACACAGACAAGCTGATGGCACTTGTGGGAAGGCATATTTAAGAAGGGATAAAAACACTTCACGGCAGCTGTGAGAGAGAGGGGGAGAGGAGTGAGGAAAAAAATGATGAGAGAGACTACCCTGCAGACACCAAGGTCATTGAAGGAAGGAGAGGAGATGCTCCAGACCTTGAAGCAGAAACTCTCCGGCAGCCCCTGGTGAAGACCATAGTGAGGCAGACCAGGGAGGTCTGCGATGTGGCAGGTATGCACCTGCAGCCTATGAAGAGCCCTATGCCAAAGCTGCTGGGCAAGCCCTGAGGGACGATACAACCTGTGGAAAACCCTCACCAGCACATGTTTCTGACAGAAATTGTGGCCCATGGGAGACCCATGCTGGAGCAGGTGAAAAGGAGGAAAGTGCAGAGGAGAGGAGCTGTTAAGATTCCATTCCCATTTCCCTGAGCCAGGGAAATAGAGGATAGGAGAATATGGAAATGAAACAGAGCCTGAGAAGAATGGGGTGTGGCAAGGGCATTTTAGTTTTTGTTCTTTTTTCTCAGCATTCCTCTCAGTTTTTCATTGGCAATATATTAAATTTATTGCTCCAAAATAAGATTATTTTGCCTATGATGGTAATTGATGATGAACTCTATATCACTATCAAAAATCTTTTCTATCTAAATTGAGAAAGTGTAATGAGTAATATTGAAAGGGTAGTTATTACAGTAATGGAGTTTTGGGGAGGGGGGTCGACTCAAGACACACCCCTCACCTACCACCCCCATTTTCAGTAGTTACTTCCTTGCAGGGAGCACCTATGACATTGCAGATGAAACGGTCAGAAGATGCAGACTCTGTTGAAGACATGACTCAAATATGATTGTCCTGCACCCTAGAACAACAGAATGGGAATGAGAGGTAGACACACAGTTTTACAATTGGGTTACTAGGGACTAGTGACAAGACATGCACCTTTTGGTCCTGTTACTTTATTTTCTGCTTTTACTTTCTCCTCTCTCAATGTACCTCCTTCCTTCTCTGTGATTAATTTCCATCCTCTTTATTCTGTTGAGTATAAAAATTCATGCTAAGAGAAAGCACCTTGTGGGAAGACCAAGTTTTCATCATTGAATAGAAAATCTGGGCTTCTATCCGAGTTGTAATAGCAGTTGCTATGGTGACACGCAGGTTGCAACAGTGGCTCTGATTCTCCCTCACAATTTCTGGCTCTATAATAAAGCAGTTGTTGCATCTGTGAATGTTTTCTGATGAGTTTTCTTTAGGGAATCTCTGTGAGGCCTTAAGCACTTCATTTTCTCTTACCCATTTGTATAGATAGATAATATCAATCCTGACTCAGGCTGAAAATCAAGGCATGAGGCAGAGGCACTTTCTAATTCCTCTCAGATGATTTTTATGCATCTCTAAGTATGTTCCAGATTGTTCTTTACTTACCTACTTCTTCCTACAGCTCTCCCAACTGCTTCCTGAGTAATTTTACTGATAAGCAGAATTATAAAATCCAATTTAATTTCAAATAAGAATGAAGCAATTCAGGGTGAAAGAAAAAGGGGAAGTCAGACTTTTGTTAAAGCTTTTTCTTTTGTCATGGTTTATCTGCTGTTGCCCTTTATTTTTATTCTAGTTAAATAACAAAAAATACTAAAGATCAAGTTAGAAATGCCATACTTGGATTTCAAACTGAATTTCAATTTTTCAAATATTGCTAGCTTTTGTTTTCTCTTTTCCTCTGTAAGTAGATATGGCTCCAGCAAAGTGTTATGATTTCAGTAGAACAGTTTTGCAGTGGCTAACATTCTAACAAAGTTTTCCTGACTACATCTTTATACTACACATATTCTTCCTACACCTCTGACTGAAAGAAAATAGCAGCTCTAGGTAGAATTGCTTAATTGAATCTCTATTATTTTCTTGTTCTTACTTCTTTTATAATTCCAAATCACAGTCTCAGGTTAATCTGAATGCTTTTGAAAAGAACTGGAAAGCGAGAAATGCATAATTGTTTTATAAACCAATATTCTTTTCTCCACTTTGATCATTGTATAGCCTCTAGACTGATGATATGACAGCATATTTCTAGCTCTATGCAGTAATTAGAAAGGAAATTTAACTATAATCTCAGTCAACTTTAAGCTACCATTGAATAGAAATGTGGTCTTGTGTAAAACATACCTTACAACAAATTGGATGTGACAAGCGGGGAAGATCAGTAGATTGCAGTTCTGAAATTGTAAGAAGAATGGTTATACTATAACCTGTGCTTGTTACAGACTTTGCCAGGACAATAGAGGAGTCAAGTGTAATTTTCTATTCTCTTCTTGTCTTTGTCCAGTAGAGGAATCATTAAAAATATAATTCCTAACAGTACCATGTCAAGCAAATCAGAATATCGTAATAGGAAAGTACCTTGGCCTTTTCACTTCTTTGCAGTTTGATTGGCTTGTCATTATACTCTTTCCTAATATTTGAGTGAAGCTGTAAACAGGTAAAGAGCTGCAGTGCCAGCTAAACATGAAATTGAGCAGGTCAATGCATCATGACACTTAACATCCTAGTCAGTAGTTTTTCTCTTGCATTACAAGTGCTGAAACAGAAACTGTGAGAGGCAGATATTTTTCCCTTTTGTCATTAATTGGATCATAGGTAAAATGGTGGTTTAGCTTTCCTTCAGATGCAGAACAGTTGATCCATGATTTCTTTTCACGAAGGAAACTGAACTAATGCAGCAAATCTAGGTATTACTTTTATTGCCCTCTGTGATTAGAAAATAAACATGCTAGGTTTGGTTAACATTTCTGTCTTCATACAGCACATACAAATTTTATGTATAAACAAAATAGCACCCTATATAGCACAGTCTTTCCTGTGCTCTTCAAAACCAGAGGATTCTTCTTTAATCCATGCTACATCACACAGTGATTTAAGATACTTCTACTACCTAATCTATTTTTCATTACTTTATCACTTTCTAAGGTGTGATAAGGACTCTCCAAAAGATGGAGAAAGCTAAAAGACTCTTAACCTCTGAATTTTCATTGATTTAAACATGCACACAGCTTCAATCACAAAGCTGATGACTATTGTTGCCAAAGAATATTAAAGGCATAATCATGGAATATATTTCATATGGAACAGAAAGCAAGGAATAATGAAAGCTACAAAATACCTTATCCAGAGATATGAACTTTGATTCTCTGTTGATAAATGTAGATTTGCATATTCCTCATTGATTTGAAGTACAACTTTTACCTGTGTGGGATGATAGAACGTAATGAGTTTTTCTCCTCAAATTAGCCAAAGCACAAAACTTAGTATTTGTGTCTCCTTTATGATAGAGAAAAATAAACAATATGGGATCCTATTTAAAGTGTTCTGGGACAAAATTAACACTTGAAAATTTTTTAATAGATTTCAATCAGGGGACTGAACTTTTATTGTTTAGGACTCAGCATCACGTGAAAACACTGGGATTTTTTCTCTACTAACTACCGATTTCAAAATGCATGATAATACCACAGAAATCTTCTCCACATACTAAACTATTAATATTTCCCAAATTTAAAAAAATAATTTCAAATATATCTTTTCAAGGTTGAGAGAAATGCAATGAACATTTATTTTTCTTATTCTCAGTACTTAATAAGAATGGCTAAGAACACCTAAATAACCACATATTTCATAAAAGACAGGGTTCTGCTCCCTCTCCCTTCAAAATAACTACAGAACTCTTTTTGACTGAAACAGACACAGGTACAAGTAGCACTATGGCTGGTTGGTAAAATTTTTTCGTGCACGCAACGGTGTGTTGGTCGCTCGGCGGGGATCAGGAAGCAACCCGGGATGGGTGGCCTGTGGTCAAGGCCCTCCTGTGCCCCAGAGGCTAATCCCAAGGTCGGCCTCTGGGGAGGAGTGATATCCTCCAGGAGCCCCCGAGCCCAGGAAAAAAGGGTAAAAGGGTCCTTTTTGGCCGCTTGGGATCCCGCAGTGTGTGTCCGGCAAAGAACAAAGGGAGAGACTCTCAGAGTGGCAGCAACAGGTCATAACTCTGTCCGATCCTCCTCATGAGAGCCCCGAACAAGGGCTGGACATGAGATTTTATATCAAACATACAACCAATAGGAATCAGGGTATGGGGAGGAGTTGGGGAGGAGCCGGGCTAGCTCGCCCAGTGAGGGAAGAGGAAGGGAGGGAACAGGGGTACAGAACCAATTGGGAGCCGTACTAAACTGAGGTTTCTGGAACCAAGGGAGGAGAGCAACTTGGATTGCCATAAACATAAACCAATGGTAAAACATAAAGGGTGAAAGTCACTATGACTCGGCAGAGTCCCGTCTAAACCATAGTGCCAGGATCAGGGGCGGGATCCTGGGGTGCAGGTCCTGCCCACCAGGGGGAGGAGTCGGGAACTTCGGGAGGCCTTTCTACTGGAAAGGCAACTCCCACAGGTTGGAAAGTAGAAGTCAATTTACACTTAGAATTTAGTGAGCTGTCTTAGGATACTCTAGGTCTACTGGGTTAGTAAACTAAGCTTCCTCCATGAATTGATGCAGACTAATGTGGTTCCACAAAAAAAAAAAAAAAAAAAAAAAAAAAAAAAACACCGACAAACA
>VZTZ01047897.1:225813-276279 GCA_013400955.1 Drymodes brunneopygia | reverse complement strand
AAAAAAAAGACATTAAAGTAGCCGATGACATTGCTATGGATTTGGTTTAAAATATTGCTCCCAGGCATAGAGCCAGATTGGAAGCTGGAGCAGTCTTTTACCTTCTGCTAAATTAGAACATCCTACTTGTGTTCTAAGGAGAATTGCTGACACAGCCTTGATCAAACCAGGCTGAAATGCATGGCTTTAATAAGAGTTGTGCAATCGTTTCCATTAGCATAAATGTCTTCTGCAACATAAGCAAAACAAAACTCTCCATTCGCTGAACACAGCACAGTTTTGTGTATTTTTATCATCCGTGATTTATGAAAGAATTGATCACATTAAAAGCAGCAGGCTGTCCGAAAGAAATAAGTGTTTCAGCAAATAACTTCTAAAGATTAAAACCTCAACTCAAACTGGGATTACCAATTCATAGTCATGATTTAAACAAAAACTTAAAAATGCATCAAACAAATTTTACAAGACTGGCTATAAAACATCAGCTTTCTTCTGTCTTCTCTTCTATGGATCTTATTCCTTGTGAAGGACTGAAAATATTTGGTTGTTTGAAGTCTACTTAACAGAGAAACAGATACAGACACAGAGTAGTATCACAAACTTAACCTAATTGGGACTTCAGGTATCATAATTGTAGCCTGAGGGAAGGAAAATAAATGCTCAGCTGTGGACCTACAAAGGCGTACCACTAGCAAAGGTTACCACTGCAACCTACACTAAGACCCTTTTCCAAAAGCCCATTTTGAGAGATGGTAGAATGCAAGAAATTTAAAATTCTCTAAACCGCTGCCATTACCTGGACCCATGGACTTTTATTTATTCCAGGTAGATTAATTTATTCCTTCTACAGTTCCATCAGCTTTCCCCTCATCTGGGAACAGGCAGGTTGTGAACCTGTTGCTGCTCTCACAGTTCCCTGAAAGCTGCCTTTGCACTTTCATTCTAGCCCCGTGTTTCCTTTCTGTAAAGCAAATTTGTTCCTCGCCTCCAACCCTGGCTGCATGCAGGATGGCTGCAATCTTTTGGACAGAAATACAACTTGAACAATGTATATAGACCACATTCACTCTTCAAGGCATTTCTACTCATATTTCTGAGTTTCCAAGAGAGGTAACAAACTTAAATCCTCTGCATGTGGCATAAGGGATACTGGGTTAGATAGGATTAGACAGCTAATCAGGATTTAAGAAGAGGGACTCAACTTTGTTTTCTGATGGGATATTTAAATGTCTAAATCTTTTTTCCAGACCTGTCTCTTAGTTTGTGTCTTCCCTCTCCTCTCTCCCCTTCTCCCCTACTCTTTCCCCTTCTTCCTTCTTCCTTTGAAAGCCTAGAAAAATTAACTCTGTTTGTACTGTGCCTTGAACCCAGGTATGCTATTGTATAAACAACATCTATTATGTTGTTTACAATAGCACAGCTGTTGTGAAATAGCTCCTGTTTCGACTACGACTATTGATACAACACAGAAAAACAAATGGATAGAAAAGCACCACATCAGGTAGAAAGAGAAAATTAAATCATTTGGGGTTTTTTTCTTCATCTGTAGGATATTTATCTACTAAAGAGATTTTACTGATCCCCTTAAAATAATGTTTCAAAGCTCCTTATCTGTCTTTTTGTTATGACATGAAAGTTCCAGTGGCACTCCCAGTGTTTTAAGGAGAAGCTGTTTACTACAAACTGAATTTAAAAATATTGGTCTTAGAAAGCCAGGGACAAAATTCATAATTTATTTTATGTGATACACTCTAGTTGGCTGCTTCTTTAAAAAGCAGCATCTGCAATTTCTGTATGTATGTCAATTCAACTTAATATGTTGCAAAACTGTAGCCTTTCTATATAAAAATGAACTATGTGATATAACCACCCTCTTAGGTAAAACAAAGGACAAAATCAGCCAATGTCAAACATTTTAAATTGTACATTTTGTGGCGTTGATTGCAGAGGAAACTACCTCAAGGCAAAAACTGATTATCAGGTTAGAAAGGCAGGACAGTTGTTTTAAGCCTTGACCTTCAGGAAGATGTACTGATGAAAACTGGCATGGTTCTCAAATATGATAACAATTACTTTTAAGAGAAATTAAGGGATTAGAGTCAAAAGTAATTATTTGAGCACCATGGTTAAATTAATTTGTTTTTCTGAGAATATTTTTGATGGTGAAAAAGTATGCTCTCGTGTGGCATTTGTTTTGTCTGATTTTGGGAGTCATGTTGCTTTGATCTTCCAGCAATGGTCCATATTTTCAACTAGCATGGCAGCAAAATAAGGAGGATATCCTGGCCTATAAAGGCAGCAAGCAAGAAGAAGAGTGTGGAGGAAGTAATGGATAAAACACATTTCGTAATACAAATCTAATTTTAGTTGTTTATAACAATTAGTCCTTGACAAATGGAAATTAATTGAGATGAAATGTTGGGTTGCAGCTCACTTTTTATCTTTTCTTCTACACAAATTCAGAAACAAAAATTATTTCTGTAAATAAGCTGTATACTCAAGCCATCATGGTGGCTCTTTTCTCAATCACTCTAGTACTTTGAAGGATGGATGTGGAGTTTGGAAGTGCATTGGCCATAGTGGAAGGAATTATGCTTTCAGTCAGGGTTAGGAAAAATAATCTGCATTTAGAAAAGTGGATTAAGTTACTTATAAACAGCTTTTCACATCTTTTCATCATATTCTGTAGTGAAATCCTTTAATTTCTCTCTTTCTACCTGTGCTTTCTTTTCCTTTCTTACAATCACTAAGGTTCTGTTCACAACAGAGCTGGACCACTGAAAATGGTCTAATGCAAATCCAAATGCGACTTGCTTCTCAGGATCCTTTCACAAAATCCAGTAGAACTGGCCCTAAGGACTATGAATGGGAGGTCCCCCATCTTTGCTAATACAGAAGTTGCTTTTGGAAAAATATCTGGCAAGAGTGAAAGCAGAAAGAGAAGTAGACAAATTGTGACATTTAGGTGAGTGAGAGATTAGCACAAAGAGCAAAAGACAGGGAACAGTTCTGGGGCTCCCAAACCCAGCTGGTCCAGCTTGGGACTGGAGGGGTGGGAGCAAAGCTGGTGGCTACATGGCTGTTTGATATTCCAGAACTGGGAGCTCTGAGCACAAAAAGTTGCAACTGGTTTCCAAGAGAAGAGGTTGGGCTGGACATAGAGAAGCAGTGGTTTCTGAGAGCCTGGGTTCAGGCCAGGTATCTAGCACTTACTTGACAGGAAGTCCGGCAAGACTGTGACTGGTTAGGCAAAGAGCATGCAATGATGTTAAGTGGATAGAGAATGAACGGATTCTGGCAGGGAGAATTTCAAATCTCCATTGCAAAGAAAGGTAGAGTAAAATCCCAGGAGTAAGAAGCCCATTTGAATGAACAAGCAGACTAAGGAAAAAGAGCAGATATACCTAAGGGTCACTGTGTTGGCTTAACAAGAATACAGGGATGAAAATAGGAAGAGAAAAGATTGAGCCTTTAACAGCCGGTAAGACGGGTATAGCTGCAGTAGAGATTTTGCCTCAAGAATAGAAAATGGAAGAGAGAAGACAAATGCAGCATGACTGGGAGAAGAAAATTGGTTAGGGAAGGAAGATCTTTGGAACTGGAGAAGAGAAAACAGTAATAGTATGTGTTTATGGCTGCACATTGTCAGATATGGGATCAGATCAGATGCAGGAATTGAAGTGGACACTTTTAAAATTTTTGTTATAATTCTATTATCATCAAATACAAAAAAAACACTGACCGTTGAGAAACTGACCACTGCTGCTGTATCAGCTCCAAAGCTACACTCCAGTGCAACAGTTCCAGTGACACTGATAATNAACCCAAAGAAATTAAAAATATTCTAAGGTTAGTAAATAGGGCAAAAGTTGTTGAGGTAGTAGTTTGAATAACTGTTCTTTACAGTCACTAGGTAGAGGCTACAATGGAAAAAATAGAAGGAAATTAAATACCGTGTCATAACATACATGGTTGTAGAGTTAGAGTAAGCTTCTTAAAACTATATTTAATTCTGACTCTTACTAAGTTTCAATACTTTCTCACCAAATTAAGTTATTTTAATGTAGCTTTCTGAGCAAAATATTTTTAAAGCAGCTTTTTCTGCAAGTTCTTGATTCTCTTTTTTTTTTTTAATAATCAGGTCATACACCAGCTCTGTCTCTGACATACAGAGCTGTCTGGAAAAGCTGGAAGAATCAGATATTTTCGGCAATTCTCTGCTTGTAGATACCAAGCAGCTGTAACCTCTTGACAGATTTAGCATAGACTTTGCCCCCACTGAGAGGATGCAGCATCATGCTGCTGCATCCCCTTTTCAGCTGGATCCTGCATATTGGTATCCTCTTGTCATATTCAAAATAGGAATGGAAAAAGTAATTATGAATAATATATAATACAGTATTAGCCATAACTGCCTGTCAGAGTTTTAAATATCTACAGAGTGCAAAAGATAATCCTGAAAAACAGACAGCTCAGAAAAACAGGGAATAAAATCCCAGAGTTTTATTTCATGGCTTTGGTCACTTGACCCCAGTTTATAGCTAGGCTGCAAAGGTGTTCAGATTAGACAGCAGTGAAGGGTACCAATGCATAGATAAACAGAAAGACAGCCAGAGAGAGCCTTTTGCCAGTTTAAAATGGTGCAGTATTTCTGTCACAAACTTAAACATATTCATACCTCCAACACATGTATATGGAAAGTTCCTTCACTTGTCCTCATTACCACTATGTCAGGAAGATGACTGTCATTTAAATATTCTCTTTTATTTACTAAATACAAGATATCACAACTACAAGCAATAGTGTTCAGGAAAATTGCTGCAGAACAAGACATTTTTTGCATTTTGGTTTTTCTGCCATGGTCCTATACACAGAAATTGCAGAGCTGTGGGTGCACATCCATTTTAGTCATGCCAGGTGAAAATTAAAGCACATATCATCCTCTGGAGGCTCCCAAGACTAAAAGAAAAACTTAACCCTTCATTCCTACTTTGATGACAGAAACCTATTAAGCAAATTAAGTAGAGTGTAATATATGAAATAATGTATTCATCAACACATCCAAGAAGAGACTGAAGCAAGTAAAATACTACTGTTTTTGTTGTCTTCAGTCAGAATGATGGAGTGGCAATAAGTCATTTTTGTCCGTGGACTAGCAACTTTTGTGCATATTTGCAAGGTGGATATGATGGGTTTCTTCTTCTGCTTAGACCAAGTAAGCGATTATTTTTTTCCATCTTCAATTTGTGTTCTTGCATAGAGGCATGCCGGTACTTTCCGCTGTTAACATTAGCATACAGTTTTTACAGCAGCAGAAATATTGTGCTTAGCATTTGCAAAAGGTTCCATCAAAAGCTGCATAAAAATAAGATCAAGCAACCTCTGCTGGTATGATTGGGAATTAAAACAATAAGACGTTATATCCTAGCACTGTATTTAACAAAGTAAAATATAAAAAATATAAGCATGCTTCACAGCTTTTCAATGGCTGACAGTTGTAGAATTAACAGTCAAAAAAGTCATTCAGTGTTTCTATCCAAAAAGCTGGCTACATTGCATTTTGGACTTTGTTCCTTCCACATCACAAACCGAAATGAAATAACTAATTTTTGTTTAAGAACCTGAAACTGTGCAGTGGCAATAGTTGTTGTTGGTGTTTGACACTGGCTAAACGCCAGGCATCCACGAAAAAAAACATTCACTCATTGTCCTCTACTATAGATGTGCAGAGGAGGGGGGAAAGAAAAAGTGAAGGGCTTATCAGCTGAGATAAGGACTAGGAGAAAACATTAAAGGCAAAACAGGCTCAAATTTAAACAGTATAAAGAAAAATTTATTAACAGAATTAAAAGAGTATAAGACAGTTACCTGTGTCCACAGTATGGTTTCTGTTGCACAGACTTTGACCCACTCACAATCTTTTAAATATGGCATCCAAGACTTGAAGTTTCATTGCCACTAGATCACAACCATGTAAGGGTTTCAGGTTAATTTTTCCAACGCAACTAGAAGTGTTAATATGGTGCCTTTAAAAAACATACTTTAAAATGTGCATACTTCAGCTGTTGAATTTCTGCAGAACTTTAAAATTCAAATAGGGAACAAGATGTGTTCCAAATGTACTATATTATTTTAAAATCATAGATTCGTAAAATAGTTTGAGTTGGAAGGGACTTCACAAAATATGTACTACCATGGACAGAGACACCATCCACTAGAGCAAGAAAAGCCTCATGCAGCCTGTCTTGAACACTTCCACGAAATGGGAGTCCACAACCTCACTGGACAACTTCTTCCAGTGCCTCGCCACCCTCACAGTAAAGAATTTCTTCCTAATATCTAAACTAAACCTACCCTCCTTCAGCTTAAAGCCATCATTTCTTATATTGTCACTGCAATTTAATACTTACCTTTGTAGGAAATCCCTGTCCAGTCCCTCTCAAAGTAGTGGAATGTGCTGTAAGGTCTCCCCAGAGCCTTCTCTTTCCCAGGCTGAACAGCCCAAACTCTCTCAGACTGTCTTCAAAGGATGAGTGTTCCTCTGAGCCCTCTGATCACTTTTGTGGCCCTTCTCTGGACTTTTTTCAACAGGTCTGTCCTTCTGGTGTTCATTGGCCCGGAACTGGACACAGTATTCTGGGTGGGATCTCACAAGAGCTTCCCTCCTTAAAGATAACTTGTTATGTGCAACTGAAGTGAACTTTTCCTGTACTATCAGAGAGCCTTTTTTTTTTCAGTGTTGCAAAATATAGTATTATTATATTTCCTTGGCCTTCCCCTTGATATCCTAATGGGTCACTCTTTTATTTCCTCGACTCTGATTAATTTGAGCTGACTCTGATTCAGACCACAACTAACAAAAACCAAAATGTCTGCAACCATAAACTGTCAAAATTTTATTCCAATTTTCTCTAAACTGACATTTAATCTTCTTTTTCATCCTGTGTAATAGAAAAGATAGATATGGCTGTTAGAAATTATAACCTTTTCCTGATTGCTTCCAACACTAAGCCAAAGCTTTTCTGACAACTGTCCTAATTTCAAGCAAGAATATAGATAAAAACATACAATTTCCACTGTATTTCCTCCTACTTGCCACTCTGTTTTCCAGCATGAGACTGGTCAATCATAAATGATAAGATATTTAAATAATTTCAAAATTCAAAGCATATTTCAATACTTCTACATGTTAGTATTTCAACAGAATGCTAAACTCAGTGAAATAAGAAAAAAAACCCAGAAGTACCATAGAAAAAAAGTAATTCAGTAGAATTTCCTCTGCTAGGTAAAACTAAACTGTTTTTCTTCCTTTCCTCACTTTGTTTTATCTCCCATGGATTTCTTGTTGCTCTAATTGTTGTTCTGTATCTTTTGTAAAAATATAGTTCCACATGTTATCAAATATTCTTGGACCAGAAGTATAACTTGAGTCCCAAAATATATGTCAGTGTTTTGGCAACGAAAATCCATATACCAACTCAGGACTACAGATCATAGCAGATTATAACTATGAAGAAATCAAAGGAAAACACAGAAAAACAGTTTCATACCATTTGTTCAATCATTCCACAACGGCAAAACTGGAGATGCTAAACATCCAGGTGTAGAGAGAAGCAGAGTTGCAAATCTTCCTAAAATGTCTTCTTTCCAAAATAAAAAAAATAAAATAAAATTTTAAAAAGCTAAAAGAGAAAAGTAAGTTCTCTGAGCCTACCATGCTGTTTTACTCTTCCTCCTTCTACAACAGTTTTTTTAAAGTAGATATAAATCATGTCAAGATTTTGGATCCAAGCACGGTGGTGTTTTACAGCTACATTAATAGTGGATCTTTTCCTCAGAGATCTCAAGTCCATTTTGTCATTTGATCCATATTTCAGCACCTGAGTGCATGAATGTAATTTATTCCTTGCAGATACCAAACCAGTGTTTTTACTGATATGGTTTTTTGCTATGGAGCCATTCTGCATTTTTTGCCCAGCTATCTTTGAAATCCAAAACTATAAGAGCAAATTAAGCTAAGTGAAAAATGCCCTTGTTGTACAAACACAAGTTGCATTTATTTCAACACACATTAAAAGGTCAATGTATTATTGCATGGATACCTACACTTTTTTTTTTTGCTGTTGCATTCCACAATTCTTAGATTAAAAGTTGCTGAAATATGTCTATGCACTTTGATGTAATGGGAAAAAGTGGACCCTTATCTCACACAATCACACTAAAGCACTGTCTTTAGCAGCCCTGGTAGAAAACAAGATTTTGTTTCATCCAAAACTATAAAATTACAGATACAAAACTATCAATACAAATCATAACTGAAATACCTATGTTTCCGTGTTCAGAAAAAAATAATGGATTCTAAAGCATTGAATACTCATTTTCTCTTCATGTATATGGAAAATCATAAAATATATCTGTCCAATTCATTTACACTTGTTGGGGTATAAATTAGGGAAATTTTTGGGTCAAGCAACCCTCTTCCTATAGCAGGTAACCACCTTTGGTACAAAATATTATTTGGTACAAAAAAAATTATAAAATGTTTCTTTGTCATTCCAAACTGAACAAGAAGTAATACCTGGATTAGGATGAAATTGGATTTTGGAAATGGAAAAAGGAGATGGCCCTCTCTTCCATTCAACCACTGAATCTTAATGGTTGCTTTCATTGCTCTGCTTTACACTCAATGCAGCCTCTGCCTGACAAGATTTCAAGCACTCATATTTCTGCAGCAGTAGCAACTCAAGCTGCTGCTGCCTCCTTGACTTTTATTTTTCCTTGGAATAATGCCAAAAGAATGAAATGAAAGTGCATCAGATAAGAACACTTAAACAGAGATAAGCTACATTTTCAACTTTAAAATCCCTCTCAATCTATTTAGTTTTCCAGAGATGTAACAGAAAAAGAACTTTTCATGGGCAAGGAACAAGGAAAGAATAAAAGCTAGGAATATCATTCCTCCTCCTCATTCTCCTGGTAGAAAGGAGAACTTTTCTCTACCAACAGCCCTGTGTACCTCCTAATAAAGAGGCAGTTATCAATTGCAGGCAAGTATTTAGTCTAGAATTGTTGAAAATTTTTTTGGAAGTTTATAAAATGTAGATATTCAGCTCATGATAGAAATGTGTAGTATAAACAGGATAAGTAACTCAGTAAAAAATTACATCTTTCATTGTTTGATTCAAAGTTTTGAAAAAAAAGTTTTTGACCTTACAAGGGCTGTAATTTGTTTTACTGCCATTCTGAAAGATAACAAAGGGAAGAGGATGAAATTACCATGAATGCATTTGCATTACTAATGCAATGGAATTTTAGGCTCCAGAAAGGAAGAATATTCCTCCACACTTTGAAGGAAAGATATAAAGACCAGTATGAGGATGTGGATGAGGATAATGATACCAGTAAGTCTCCTTGAATATTATTACTGGTAGAAATACATACTGGAATATCTTCTAATTAAGTAATTGCTATTAGAATCTCAGCCAGCCACTGGAACTAATTCTGAGTACTTAGTAGTCATTAGATTGTCCTAGAGACAATAGGTCAGCAATTAATAAAATACGGGATAGAATAATTGCTTTGCCAATAGAAATTACAGGCTTGCTCCTGGTTTATTACATTTAGTTATCCCTTGCTGTGGTTTCCATTTGCTTTAAGAGAAACCACAAATATTTAAGCTTCTTTTTTCATATAAGAAAAGAATTCAAAACAGACTCTATTAGAAAAAGTCTTTGGTGCTATAATTTAAAAGGAAATGGCACTTAACACCCCAAGTGTTTAGTCCATAACATCAAAGTGTTAGCATTTAGAAGTATTCAAGGCCAGAATGTGACCCTAAGGAACCTGATCTGGTGAGTGCCATCCCTTCCTATGGCAGGGGAATTGGAATTAAATGATCTTTAAGGTCCCTTCCAACCTATGGTTCTATGAGTCCATGAGGCTATGATTTTATGAAATTAATTCCCAAGTGATTCCATTTCAACACTTTGACATTTGAGATAACAGTGTGTGGTAATGTATCTACACTGTCAAGAGTCGATTTAAACTCTAATCCTGCGCCAGTTTATGTGAAATCATATTCAGCACCATGAGCTTTCAGAGAAAATTCCTGGTACAAAGATGTTAAAAGCCTAATGTACAATGTACTAGCCTGTATTCCTAAATGTACTGTCCATATACATTAATATTCCTCCACCAGGGAAAATATTTTCCTTCATCAGCTGTGTTATATATTTAAGTTGAATATATTTGTAATGATGCCATGAAGAATGAGTGATCCAATGTTCTTTTCTTTCCCAACTCTATAGAAAAAATATGATGAGTTTGGACACAAAAATATTCCAGTACAATGTTTAAAGCAGACTCAGTCTGAATACATTGAACTCTACAACCCTGACCTAGCAAAGCATTTCTGTACCTGCTGTATATTAAACAAATAAGTGATCTCATGGGTTCTATAGGACTTGTTGTTTTGGGTTTTTTTAGTATGATATACGACATTTCAACATTAGACAAGAAATGATGTAAAGCACACCTGCTAAGACCCTGGAGGCTGTGGAACCCAAGCCTGGAAAGGCAAGTTTAAATCAGACAATCTACCAAAACTTTTTTAATTTTAGAATATATCCAGTGAATATAATGGTAAATTTGGGGGTTTTTTTTCTTCATTAGAAAGAAGTATAATATCTATTTTGAAGGTAGGAACTTGATTTGTTCGGTGCAAGATTTCTGTGGTCAAAATCACTTTATGAAAAAGGAGTTCTAAAGTTTGCTTGAAAGCTTGAACTTTTCCAGCCTTCTAATGCTTGCTTGAGTGACAGAATGATATTATTCTGAAGGTTGGACAGTGACTCTTTGATCTTAAAGCTTGTAAAGGCCGTCTCACATGTGCGTGTTCTAATATTCACTGATAATGTGACTTGAACTTCAAGGCTGTAAGACCTTGAATCAGTGATTTGCAATTCAAGTGCCTCAAAAAAAAAAAAAAAAAAGAAAAGAAAACCAGCTTAGTCTTATTAAGTGCTGTTTAAAGCTATTGCAAGCAATTTTTTCTTAAGCAGCTCTGTAGTTCTGTCCAGAAACTTTGCCTCCATAAATACGTGGAGAATAAATACATCACAAATACCACTGTGAGCTCCCTTTTCCCTTTGCCAACCCATAAGAAATCCATACAAAATTTTAAATGTGTTAATCAAAATAATAAAACACTCAAGCAGGTAACCTAAGAAAATAGGACAGAAGAATTTATTTTTTAGGCTGCATCCTTAAGTTCTGCCTCTATTTCTATATGTTGCTTTCTTTTACTGCTATACAAATTTTAAGCCTTCTGGACAGGATTGTCATAATGCAGTACATTGTGCAGAGAAGTAAAAGGGAAAATAGGGTTAAAGACATAAAAGAAAAGATGAGATGCTGATACTAAATCCTGAACATAGCATAAATTGTAAAGAGATAACCTGAAATGACCTGTCATTTGTCTGTGTAAATTCTTCTGGCTCAGAAGCCCAGCCTGACTGACAAGGGATCCTCCAAGGCTTGATTGGTCCAGCCTGTCATGAGAAATGTCCTCAGTGGAAGGTGACTGCACTGGGGGCCAAGGCTGTACCAAATCATAGAAACAGTATCTTGCACTGAAGAAAATGGAAAGCTAAGTCTGTGATTTGTGCCCTTTACAAATCAAGTTATGCCAAAGTTCACTCAGACTGAAGTATTGTTCTATTTTTTCTCTGATTTTCCGTCTCTCTGCTCTGTCTCCTTTGGCCATCTTCACATTTTACATTCTTTCTCAGTAACTGCATGAAATAATGATGCCAGTTTATCAGTTTTCATGTAATCACCGTTCCATCTTTATTGTAAAATACAGAGTTTGCATCAGAGATTTTCTTAATTACTGTCATAGGTGTGAAATAAAATGTACTTCTTTCTTTCCATTCAAATTTGTGTTTCCTAAAGAGCAACAAGATATGAATTTGAAGACTGCACTTGAAAGAACATTATGGAATATAGAAAACAGTATTGATCTTGAACAGTAAAAGAGACAAATCATTGCTATTGGGAGATTCACAGCCTTCCACAACTTTAGTCTTGTTTTCCTGTATTTCATACTAATAGTTACAATAACAGTAACAGTGCACTGAATGTAACAGTCTTCCAAAAGATACTGGTAAGCAAAGAAAAATAATTTGTTAATTTTTATGGAAATTATTTTGAAAAAAACCGCGACTATAACCCTTAGAATAATGTGCAACAGGAATCTTTAACAATTTAAA
The DNA here is from genome assembly GCA_013400955.1 of Drymodes brunneopygia. Lineage (NCBI taxonomy): Eukaryota > Metazoa > Chordata > Aves > Passeriformes > Petroicidae > Drymodes > Drymodes brunneopygia. The sequence continues at coordinate 264,010 of VZTZ01047897.1, read as the reverse complement.
ACATTTCTGAAACATCAAAAACTAGCAGACTAATGTTGCAACCTTCAGTTAGCTAGACTGAGAGAATGAATGTTATGAGTGAAAGACATACAATAATGATTTAATAACTAAATCCATTGTGTTTCACTAACACAGAATTCATCAGAAATTAAAGGATGTAACAAAAACAAATTAAAAAATAGTAGAAACTATGGTTTGGACTTCAATTATAAGGAGACTTTATGGTAAGGGGTGATTATTTGGCTCCCTATCACGAAAAGTCAACCAATAAGCAAGGTGCTTTAAATTTCTAAAGGTACCAATTACATGTGTCTTTATCTAGTTTTCTTGCACAGCTATACATGGCCTTAAATTATTTTTAGGAACAGTAACATCTTGTGATATTCATGTTTCCAAGCAGAAAATCACCTTGGGTCCCAAGACCACCCCAACATATTAATCCAGAAGTTCAGCCTTGAAACTTGGTCTAGTGTCCCATAGTTTTCTGCAGTGGATCTGGGGACCCATTTCCTCTGCCAGAGACCTAGGAAACGTAGTCTGTGAGGCTCACAACATTACTTAAATACCATATAGTTTAAAAAATCTGTTTCATTGGGAAAATTAAGCCCAAATTTGAAGTAATGGAAGAACTATGCATTTTCTATACATTTTTTTCTGAGGAGACCACACATAGCAAATGCTACTAGCAGTAGGCAGTTGTTGCAGAAAAATATGGTAGGAATGCATAAAATTTAAGAGGACGTGACTAAAATTTTTTCAAGTACATTATAATATGTGGAACTAGAACTTAAGTTGTGTTCTCTAGCTAAAAATTACTGTACTGTTCCATCATTGCAGTTTTACAGTTTTCATATAATCTTACAAATGTGGATGCATCCATAATTTTTTTTCCTTTCATACCTAATTTAATTGATTTTATTACTTGACTGTCTATCAGCTCCAGGAGGTAGTTGCTGATTTTTGTACTGTATTTCTCTTATTTTTGTTTCCTTTAGCTACTTGATCTGCCATTCAAAATTACACCTTCTATACAGTAAGCTTAAATATGATGAATCTTCGCTTTAAATGAGTTAATAACGCACTAGGAAAACAAAATAGATAGACAGATAGACAGATAGATGGATAGATAGATAGATAGATAGACAGACAGACAGACTGGCTTAAGAAAAAAGAAAAAAGGAAAAGAGAAAAAAGAGAAGTAAATGTGACATTACAATTAACAACCACAAGTCTACAGAATCTCTGTCAAAATGATAGGGATGCCACACGTAATTGGATACAGAATTGAACCATAAATTCTGCATGCAAAACCATACTTCAAAATCAATCTCATTTTATTCAGAAATTCATACATTGAAGTTTAATTTAATTTTATTTACTCTTTATGACACAATAGGCAACAAACATTTTGCCCTTTTAATAGAAACTTTGCTAATGGGAATAACAGCTGTTCTCCAACTTTCTATACTCCAAGGCATCTTAAAAAGCTCTTTTTCTGCATAAAAACAGTTGAAAGCTTTATGTATAATTATTTTGTGCAATAGAGGTGAATTTAAAGTTCAAGTGTAATCTAGTGGTTTATACCTCTTAATGTTTTGTTATACTATTTTTTGTAGTTTAAAAGTTTAATTTGTATGACAAAGAGCCAGTCATAAAAATGAAATTTTATTATTATACAATAAAATTATTTTAACCAAAAAATACATAATAAAAATTAAATACATCCATACCTGTATCATTTATATGCATACCTATATCTGTTTTGTACAAAGGAACTTTATAACATATATATTAGCCCTCTTATTTCTAGTTAATGCATTTAAGAAAAGATCACATTAGACACAAGCTTATTAATTATTCAACATTTGGTTCTATTCTATTCGCTAAGCAAACCAGTGTACAGCACCATAAAGCAGGTGATTAGAAAGGGTTTGTAAAACATACCCATAGCTGAATATTAAAAAAATATGTGAAGCAGGAGATACACTCTAGATGCAAGAGAAAAGAATATGCAATACACACAATAATGTGTGTCATGTTACCCATGCCTATGTTTTGCTCTATACCATCCTATCTTTGCATTTTGGTGAAAAATTGATATTAAACTTGACTGCCAATATATATGGGTTAGTTTCCCTATATGTCAGTCAAGGAAAATAAATTTCTCCGGAAGACATTTGTTAATGTAAATACCTATGCTCTGCTGCTGATGTTAGGAAACATGAATATGATCTGCTTCTAGTGACTTCACTAGAAGCTTTTATGACATTCAATTTTGAAACTCACTCGAGTTAAGCTTATGTAGAAAAAATTCTAGGTGCTTCTCTACTAAAGGCAGGCAAGTTGCATCCGTGGCTTATAAGGCAATATGCTACAAAACAGATCATGGAATTGGTAAATAGACAGCAGAGCTACTTTGATTTCTCTGATACTACATTTTTCACTATTAATTTTTCATCTCTGTATTTTTTATTTTGCGGAAAAGACATAAAATTAAACTGACTTAGAGACTTGAATTTTGCATGCAAGGAAAAGTAAAGTATGAAAGTAAAGCAAGAAATGGCAAATGGATCAAAACGCTTATTTAGTTAGTATAGTTAGGTGATTTAATTTATAACATATTTCCGCGTTGAAGTGTCTTCTTCTTTTTCTATCAAATGTTAACCTTTAGTAAACAGTATGATGTGCTTTTTCATAGCATCGTTGCAAAGTTTAAGGTACTTCTCAGCTGAGCATGACCGCTGACAAATTCTTTGAGATTTTTTATATTGGAGGTTACATGTGATGTCATCTAACAGCATGAAAGAGAAGGCTTATAGGTCATGAGGGACAAGCACTGTTAGGGGAAGTTTTAGAGTTTAAATGTCTTGATGATATGTGAAGTTTGTATATGAAACAAATTTACTTAAAACATATGTGTAACATAGAATCGTTGAAAGTTAAGGGCTTAGAATGGGCCTTAAAGACCATCTAATCTCAGCATCCTATCTCAGAGCCCCATCCAACCTTGTCTTGGACACTGCCAGGGATGAGGCATCCACAACCTCCCTGGGCAACCCTCACAGTAAATTTCTTCTTAATATCCAACCTAAATTTTCCCCCTTTCAGTCTGCACCCATTACTCCTTGTCCTATTGCTACAGTTCCTTATGAGGTGTCTCACTCCAGCTTCCCCGTGGGCCCCTTCAGATACTGTGTGCTTGCTATGAACTCTCCACACAGGCTCCAGGATGAATGGCCTCAGTTTTCTCAGACTATTTTTGTAGGGGCGGTGCTCCATTCCTCATATCAATTTCCTGGCCTCATCTTGACTTGCTCCATGTCCTTCTTACGTTGGGGACACCAGAGCTGATGGCAGCAGTCCAGGTAGGGTCTCAAGAGAGCAGAGTGGAGAGTCAGAATCCCCGCCCTTGACCTGCTGATCACACCTCTTGATGCAGCCCAGGATGTTAAGACCTCCCCCACCCCTCTCTCTTTTTCCTATCTCTCTCTCTCTCTACCTTAATGTATTCTTGAAGAAAAATCTGTGCTACTGACTTCATGTGCTCTCATTTGTACCTTAATTCGGGCAGAGACATCTCTCTAACTATTTTAATAATCAGATCTTAACACCATCAAATCCATGTCTCTTCAATCTGGAGACAAGGGTGTTGTTCAGGACAATGTCAAATGTCCACAACTGTTTTGTCACATATATGTACAGAGTGATTTTTAAATTAACAATTCCTATTTTTCGAATTCTCATAATTTAACATATGCTGAATTCTTATCTTTGTAGATGCATTCTGCTTTTTAGGTGAGCAAATTTATTACAACACAGAATATCCTATGGTGAAAATATTTTTTAATATGAAGTAACACTATCCCTATTTTATAAGAACTAAGAATGAGAGGATAAGAGCCAAATCCACAGCAGTTCTTAGGCCCACAAAAATTCTGGAACTTTAATTCACATATAAATCTTCACTTCCACACAGCTCCAGCTCTCTAAAGAACAGATGAACTCTAGTACCTCAGTGTTTACCTTGGGGTTTTCCATGTATTTAAAGTTGTGCCTGTGACCAGTATTTATTTCACCTCAGCAGGTTTTGGTATCTGACTCCTATGGCCAGAAAGTATAAACTAGGCTCTGCATCAGTGATTGTAGACAACGGCGTCTCTGAGATATGAAGTCATTAGCCAAGACACATCACTTTTGAGATCACTACAGTTGTAGCCTAATTGAAGTCACTTTATTCTGTGATGGCCATGTATGCAGACTCTCAGACACAGCTACCAACTCACCAGGGAGGTATCTTTCAGTATCCCTCATTTTCTTCCAATACAATAGCTAAAGAACTGTAACAAGAAAGTACAATCAAGCTGTTTTAAAATGAGACCACAAGAATTGAAATATCTTTGAATACAGCAAATGACTACCACTAGCTGTTTATCTGTATATCATTAAATACTTCTAAAACACCTGAAAATAAAATGAGATGTAGATTGGACTAGCAGTCTAGTCTTATTTTGTAAAAAGCATGTTATGTTTCTGCCTCTGTTTTGACTTTGAACTTGATTGCCTCCTTCAGAATGAATTGTAACCAGCTATTGGACTGTATATTTATTGTTGAGTGTTTGGTTTTTTAATAAAGGAAAAAGAAAGTTTGAAAGTCTCCTACTTAAGTGAAAGCTTAAAGGATGCTTGTGTTCCCACACTGTGTTTACTCACAACTAGTGAAATATCAATAGATGAGTTAAAAGATGAAGAAAAGTCTCTTCACAGACAAAACCTTGACCTAACATTCAGAGACATAAATTTTGTTAATAGAAGGCAGAGTACATGGATGTTTACTGTTTCCACACTGTGCCAGCAAGGAAATCGTTGATGTGGGTATGCCTCCCTGCAATACATTTCTTTATGAAAAGAAGTTTCTGTATTATTTACATGATCTGTCACGTTTTAAAAAGCAGCTGTTTGACAGATTGCTAATAAGAGCAGAGCTCTGCAAAAAGAATACATAATACATTGTGCATGCTTAGGAAAATTCAGCATTAATTCTGAACTGCTAGTGTGGCTTTTCATTTGTGCAAGGAGATGTTTCAAGGAATACCATGCGCACTCAGATGTTCCTAAAAGGCTGCACTTGAACAGATGGTCCAGAGTGTGGTAAACTCAGTAGGTCTGGAAGGAAAAATGAAATCCATTATCACAGTGGAATGATCATCTACAAAGTGTCTCTGTAGGGTTACTACAGGTTGCATTTTTATTCATTATTTCAACATGGTAGTATGATGCACTGATTTATGAACGTGTCCAGTTCCCCCCAAACATCTCTGTAACCCACCTCTGTATTCAATAATAATATACCCTGTTGTATATTAATAATATTGATGCCATAGGTTGGATGATTTTCCTATCAGGTTTTCACTAAATATCAGTAAAGGCTGCAGCTGAAATTCCTGTAGGCATAGCTATCAATATTGAATGCACTTTGTCAAAGGTGTTTTTCCTGCAGAGTAGACTGTATGTTGTCATAGTGAGAGGGCTTCAAATCCCTTGCTGCTCATGAGAGGGAGAGTTCTTCCTGTCATGGCATATCCATCTGCTTGAACAGCTACATATCTTCCACACAGACATGAAATCTGCTGTACTCATGTGACAGCTGTGGAAAGAATATGATATATTGACTAGAATATGAAAGAAAAAACATCAAATTATCTAAAAAGTTATGGATTTGTCCTGGGCCTAAATCTTTTCTTTTGTGAGTAAACTCCCATGAGATTCAGGAGACACATGAATATTTCTGGATTCTTGGTTAGATTTGAAAATGCATGATGATTGTGTTCCACCTAAAATATCCATGTCACTAAAATGTCCCATGTGTCCCAGATATTTAATAAAGTAACTTCAAACTGTGGCTTCGTACAGCAGAACAATTTCTTTAAGTGAAGACTAGAGCTTATTTTCTAAAGAATTGTAATATCGTGGTCTTCCAAAACACAAACTGACATTGCTGAAATCTTTATCATATCTCAAAAATATTAAAAGTCAAAAGCTGCCCACCACTCATCCATTCACAGAGATTCCTACTCTGAGTCAGCTTCACTACTTTGAATGGTATGGTGTGTGGCTATAAGAAAATGCCAGTTTGAATGCAGTGGCAGTGATTTATGTTTTCTTATACGGTATCTTATTATTTATTTAAACATATCTTAGGATCCAGGACTAGTACTGAAACTGTTTTCGTTGTATTGATTGTCCTTACAGCACTGAGTACTTCTTATCTATCCAACTCTTCTGTTCTGTAATTAGCCACCTATGGTGAGAAATGACACTCTTCCATTTAATTAGCTTGAAAAACATCCACATTAATCTGTTGATATTTTTTCATGCAGGATGCCCAGACAGTCTCAGAGATATTCCAAAGATATGTTCTTATCTTTTGTTTGTTTGTTTGTTTGTTTTGTTTCTTTGTTTACTGCATCACAAGGCTGGCACAGAATCACAACAGCTAACAAGTATTTTTCTGCAAAAGGATTGTGTTCAATTACTTAATGTCTTTCTAATTTAAGGAATCCATATCAATTATTTAATTAGCATCCTGCTATAATTACTTGAATGCTCACTAATTAATTGAGAGCTTCTTACCTTTTGTTAGTTCAGCAACTTCAAAGGAGCATTCTGAGGAAAAGCAATATTTCCATAGTAAAGGTAATCCCATCGTCGCTTCAAAATCCATGTTGGAAAGGCAGTAGCCTGTCCTAGACATTGCACTGCCCTTCTGGGTAGTACAGTAGACTGCTTTCTGGCACTCTAAATTGACAGGTTCTCCTTTATGAAACCACTATTCACAGCAAATTTGCTTGGCATTCAGGCAGATATTCTCTGTGTTTCCATGTTTATGCCATAATAATTCCTCACGCTGAAAAACAGAGAGGACTCCAGCAATGGCAAGTAATTTATGTACCATGGATTAACATTTCAAATTCTCTGCTTTTCTCTATGGATCTGAACACAGGTGGTTTTCAGCATCTGACACACCAAGCTTAAAAGCCAACCAGGGGCAATTTGTAGCAATTCTGCAGCAAAATGGCTCCTACTTTTCTGCATATAGAGTTGATCTGCTTAACTCTCTCATCCTGCATCATGCAATCTTCAAAATTACAGATGGTGAACCAGCCATGTCACTGAACACAAAAATTATAGAAAATAGGGATTTTGCTTTAGAAGGACTTTCATAAAACAACATAAAACCTCTTTCCGTTATTTAGGCTTTCACCATCTGCAACAGTAAGGGAAGAATTCATATTTAACCATTTCCAAATTCATTGTAATTTTATCCTTTTTCATGTGCTTCCTGGGAAAGAGTACATTGGATTTGCCAAATCTGCTAAGCTTTGTGCTGTTGTAGTCCAGAAACAACGAAAGGTGACTTGTTGCCTAGTTGCCACATAAAATTTTTCTTTTGAGTTGAGACACCTAAACAATATTTGGCCAGCGATTTTTAGCTTTATTTTGGAGAGAAATAAACTGTAAATACAAAATTTTAAGTGACCATTTTCATAAATGTTGGTTAATCACCAATGGCAGGAAAGGTCCTGGATAAGGTGAAATTTTTCATAAAAGTGAATTGGCTGATTGAAACCACAGGCTTGATCTCATGGGATGTTTCGTTCGAGTTTCTATGGAACCATTAAAAGGAGAGGGCACCCACATTCTTGAGCACTGCAAAAACAGTTTGACAAAACAATAATCCATGTAACAAAAGAGTGTGCCTCCTAATATGGGAATTTTGTCACATATGGTAAAAAGTCTTTATGATAGGCACTGGCTAAGGCATTGTATTCTACACGTTTAAGCTTTTATAACCATCTTGAACCTGATCCTAGCCCAACTTTTTATTCAAGTCTCATCCATGCCTAAAACTGCTCTGATATCCAGGGAGAATTTCAGTCTCAAGGATTTCCTCCTATTGGTCCTTATTTGGCATAAATTTCATTGTACAGATTTAGTGCCTCAGTTTCTCCTAAAGAGAAAGAAATAATTAGTCTATCATTTTTGCTCAGGTTCCTTCAGTTAGAACTGAAACCCTTTGATAGGAAGAAATATGCTGAATGCAGTTGCTCAAACATCACACAGCAGCCAATATACTAAAACAGCAGCATAACAAATTGCTTTTTCCTTCCATGTTTCTTTTGTGCTTGATGAATATGAGAGGGTATCGTGACCAGAAAATAAATATCTCAGGTGAAACGCAAGGGATCCCTTTAGCACATCAGTGCACCATTTCTCCTTAAATCAATGTGAAGGAGGTATATACAAGCTAGGAACGTACTGTTTACACACAACAAAGGTTCTACAATGTGTGGCAAGGTAATTTTTCACAGCTTGACAGGAAAGAGAGGGTTGCTTTGTCTCTAAGTCAGTCTAGAACTGTTCTCTACTGTTCAGATACTGGACTCAGGTCAAACATTGTGAAATGTGATAAGCAGAGAAAAAAGCCTAAAATTAACTATACTGCTGGTTAGAGAAGATAGTATATCTGAGAGAAGAAATAGCAGCAAAAGCAATACAGAGTTAACACAATTGAGGTGCAGTTTTGGAAATGTATCCCAAGTGTGCAACACAAGTAAAAGTAAAAAGAGAGTTAGGAATAGGGTCAAAATTTCTGGTATTTTATTCTTTTGGGGGTTAAGGAAGCATACAATTTCTATTTGAATAAATGATGCTGTGAAAAACACTAAGAAAATTTTATCCTCCTAACATAGTCATCCAGAGTCATCCCCATGTAACCTTAAGGATCCTGTTGGTGTACTGAACATGGATCACTATATCAGAGATTTTCAGACTAAATGATCTACATCTTTAAGATGTTTGGCTTTTACCCCAATTCATTCCATTGTTTTGGGTTTTTTTTCCCTAACAATCATAAATTTCCAGGACATAGTTATTTCAGATTTCTGTCAATGTTACCCTTTCACCACAAAAGTTGTTCCTCCTCTTTTGCTGTGAAAGGGTAACATTATCTTTGCCCTTATCTTTGGACATATTTAAGTGTATCTGCCTGATGCCTCTCAATCTTTAATTTATAATATGATATAAACTGAGCTCTTTAAATCTCCTGTCATGAACAACCTCTCCATTTACTTTATCTTTTTTGTAGTCCTTAGGTAATGTTCCAGGCTAAAATCCATTTTTCCTGAATATGACCTGAAAAATATGCAGTACCCCAGATTTTAGTCTTAACAATACCCTTTTCAAAAACATTGACTTTACTTCATCTCTTCCAGAAATACCTTCCCTGACTCATTCCAAGGGTGCATTACAGATTTTAGAGTCCCATCATACTGACAATCAGAGATGTGTCTGAACTAGCTAGTCACTCAGGTTGTTCTCGGCAGACATAATTTCTAACTCATCAGGCTACAGCTGAAATGACCGTGATTAGATTGTCAGCACATAATTTTGCACTGTTGCATTTTCTGCCCTGCTTACAGCACTCTTCCTCATTATTCAGTTTCTAGAACTAGATTACCCTCTGCTACTAGTTATAACAATTTTTAAGGTCTAATTCCACTGACCTGTAATACCTTCTCATGTGAGGCTTATCCCTAAGTTTCAGATCTCTAAAAAATGCTTTTTTGGTGAATATTATCTTTAAGTAAAATTTAAAGTAAGTGAAAAAACTAAAGTAAAACTGAGAGGGTTTTTTCTATTTTAACATTTTATATGCTTCTTGAGATGGCAGTTTTCTTGTATTTTGGCAAGTCATTTCCTACAGGCTTTTTGCTTCTTTTTTAGGGAATACAGATTCCTGAGAGCTTCAGCACTTATTTGTACAGAACTTCCCCTGTCTATGCCTTCCAATTCCCAAACTCTTAGTCTAGAGCTAACTTCTTCCAGCTGGTTCCTTTACCTGAGTGATCAGTTTTAATGATAGTCTTTTCACTGTTTCCTACCATTTCACTTAAATTGAATCTGTTTGTGATGACTTCATCTAGAATTTGTTACCCAAAGCTCATTCTTCTCTAAAACCCTAATTTCATATCAAAAACTAAATCTGGATTAATAACACTTTTCACTGATTCAGCAAAAATTTGGTGAAGAAAGTTGCTAGTAATCTCATCCAGGAATTTCAAATATTGTCAATATGAAAGTAATACATTCTTTCAAACATCTTTCAGGGAAAAAAATAACATTTTTTCCTGGTGATAGTGCATATCATGATCAATACCTTGATCTGACATCTACAGCATTTCAAAACATTATTCACCATAAATAACCTTGTCATCCTTCCACCATCATGCCCAAAAGTAGTTGTTTCCTCTGCTACATCTATCCTAATTTTAATGCAGTCTATCACAGATTTCCAGTGAGCCCCATTTTTCTGATACACACTTTAGTGCTGTATTTCCTGGTGAATGCCCACCTACCTTGGTGTTCCTGTCATCATTTTTTTCTATGTTAGTTCTTCATACAATGTCACTGTCAACTATAGGTGGCCTGAATGGAAACATCTGTTTACAAATATTTCTATTATTTCTGATTTCCTCAGCTACTTAACTTCTACACTTTACAGTTCATAGCAGCACATATGCTGTCTTTTTGCTTCTTCTAGGAAGTCTTATTAATAAGTGCTAGTAGATTCTTTTCACAACACATATTTAAACAAATCAATCATACTATATCTCAGGATTTGTCAGCCTAACATCTCAGTTGTCTGTAGTCAGATCTGAGGCCCATCATTTGGGAAAAGTGGTTTCTTCAGGAACATCTCCAACAGCTCAACAGCCCAATCCTCCTTACAGTAATAATCAATATAATCAAAACCACTTGTGTGTTTAAATAAAGAGATTATAATCAATTGTTCCTTTAGAAAACAGCACCGGCCATGCTCTTAAGTCAAATTCTCAAGATATTTCACGTTTGTAGTTCAAAAACTCTTATGTTATATGGTCACACAGATTTTTCACTTCAGCCAACCTGAAATAACAATCTTCATTTATGTTTTTTTATTCTGATAAATCTTTTACTGGTGAAGAATTGCGTAATTCAGGAGTTTCCCTATACAGTAATACATATATATTTATATATAGGTATTGATATAATCCATATGATATAGGACTTTTCCTATACCTGCAAATTCTCCATACACTCCATACTGGTTATTACTATTTACTGTAAGGACTCTCTGCAAGGCCTGAAATAGGAGCCGTACATGATACAAGGCAATCATTTTCTTGCATCCCTCAGAATGAACATTTATTGATGTCACTCATGAATCATGTAACTGATTATTGATCTTAATATATTTTGTTCGTCTTTATAAAATTACATAAATAGCCATCCATTTTTTCTTTGTATTTCCGGTGTTTTAGAATATAAGAATTGCTTAGTAATTCTAAATATGTTGAAGAATAGAAACTGTGTAAAGTAGAAAACATGCAGGTGCAGTCAGTGGCAAAAGGCTGCAAAATTCTAGCAGGTATAAAATGGAACTAGCAGTAAATGAATTCTATATACTAAGTAAATGCATATACATATATGGTAACCTGGTTTCCTAAAACTTTTGATTGATATGGCATTTATGTACAGATGCTCTTTTTTTTTCTTGGACTTCCTGAAATCTCAAAGCAGTATATTCCAAAAAGTAAAAAGTACAACAGAGAGAAAAGCAGACATCGATTCCAGTGCAGTGTGACACTGTCTAATAATAACTTACCTAATGGTCATGTGAAAATTACATCCAATATATATTTACTACCCTGATAGTGAAATGTTTATCCTTTTAGCTGGCCTGCTTATTTTTGATAGAGACAACCCCCATCTTTAATACAGGATTTTCAAATAAAATTGGTCGCATCCATTTCCAATAAGTACACATTCTAGTAGAGTTTGTATTTTTTTTAAGAGATCCTAACACATATCTTTCCAAGGGGCTTCTGTTTTCTTCCAGTAGAATTTGTAAAGAAATATGTATTCATTATTTGTAGTATTATCATGCATGTTGACCATCAACACAGAGAAGAATCCCAATGTTCTACACACTGAACATGAATATCATTAATTCGCCACCACCATGGCTGACAAATAAGAAATTCAGCTGTTTCATTGGTTTCAAATACACAAGGACTATATACAAACGGGAGACTCTTCTCATTTCTGTATTTCTTTCATTATTCAGGTGGGCTAAGAAAAAATCACTATAGGCTCACCATTGGAAAACATTTTGGAACAAATCAAAAGACTCAAAACTAAATTCAATAGTTTACAATATTAATATTTTTCCTTCTTTATATTAGCAAGAAGGCTTGATGAACAGTTTAAAATTTACAAAAATTATGGTTTATGTTTCATAATATCTAGGTAAGCTGTGAAGCAACACAGACAAAATGAATAAATCATCCTCTATCAAAGTGGTTTTATGTATATCTACATGAACTATTCAACATAAAATATTTTTCCACTTGTCTCCCCTGAGGAAAAAGTGTGCTATTTCTAAGTTCCTAGCATTACTATTTCTAGTTTATAACAACAGCATAACAACTGGCAATGCTATCCATTCACTTAGGCACTCAACAAGTGTAGAAGGACTATTATAAAATAAGTAATCAAATTCATGGCTAACAATCACCCGAATAGATATAGTCGATTTTATGCTGATAATAATGTCCTGCCTAGTGAGAAGGGTCACAAGGGAAATTTCCACAGCTGGGCACAGCATACACAGCATGCAACTATTTTGAATTTCATTTATTGATATCGGATTAAAGTACCTTTATTGTGCCAAATCAGATGATGCCAAGCTAATAATGAATGTCAAGGAAGAGAAGTGATGCCAGCAAATCCTAATGAAGAATCACAGTCAAACATGTTTCCAGTACCCTAGATAGGAACACAAAATAGCATGTAAACTATATGAAATGCAATTATTCAGAGCACATTGTTACAGTAAATGCCCTTTTAAACCATCACATAAGAGATCTTTCAAAGAAAATGCAGTATTCACTGGAGGAAGAAACGGGATAAATAATTCATCAAAGCATGAACTGAACTGCTTTTTTTGTCCTGTGCACTGCATGTTTTGAAGTCCTCTGATAAATATTTTGCTCAGCTTATGCCAAAATAGTCAGAAATGGTTGTAGTCCCTGTCTCTTGGTAGGTAGCTCTCTGTTCCTCTTTCCTAATGAAATGACACTGAAGACTTACAGAGCTTCTTATTGGCAGAACATCAAAGATAAAGATTTTGAAACCCAGAGCTCACTGGGCAGATGTCACAGTGCATGATTTGCTTTTTTCATATCTTCATCTCCATTTACTGCTGTTGTATTCCACAGGTCTCTGTGACACATAACAAGACGTGTTACTGAGAGTTGAGAAGTTTTGGGTTAGTTGATGTAGGCAATTACCACTATGATTCAGAAATATGTCTAGCTGTTAAAAGAGTGTAGCACATCACTGAAAGAATCCTTACATGACCTGCCTAGGGCAGCTTGTCCCATGCTTAAAATAGATGGGTTTTGGATCATATCTCCACCTACTCATCTACCATTTCAGCAATCTTGTTGATGCATTAGAACTGGATATAGTAACTCAAGTTAATTCAGAAAGAATGTAAACCAATTTCAATAGCAGTGGCAAAATACCTTTTAATAGAATATTTCTGCTAAGCTATACAGCCATGGAACTATATCCATACAATGGTGATAATAATTGTCATTACCATGCCACTCGTAACAACAAATTCCATCACAGCTGCCTTCTTCACTGACTTCCAACATATTGTGTTCCATCATGTTGCAGTGTGAATGGACTTTGCAGCAGGAACTGCATTTAAATCTAGAAATAACCATATGTAAGCACAAACCCTGAGTCATTGAGAGTCAGTCCTTCCTTTCTACAAGCTTGATTTCAACATATTTTTGTATCTACCAATTTGTCTAGAGATGGAGTTTCCAATGGAGTTTGCTAATTCACCACTTAATTTTATGAAGCCAAGATTTTTCATGAATATTCATTGCCAACAATGAATATTCATGAACTCTCTGACCAAGTATCAAGCTCACATTTGCTCTCACATTCAACCAAAGCTGCTTCTTTTATGTCGATATCCAGTGAGCTCTCACTAATATGATTATTTTTCTGCTCCAGTGTTTCCAGAACTGTGTCCAGAACTGGACACAGAACTCCAGATGCAGTCTCACCAGGGCTGTTGAACGACAGGATCATTTTGTGTATTGCACCGGCAACATTCTTCCTGATACAGCCCAGGACACCATCAGCCTTCTCAGCCACACGGGCACACTGCTGGCTCATGGACAGCTGGCTCATGGACAGCTTTTATGATTTTTTTTTATTTTAGTTTTTATTTTTTGTAGATTTTTTTTACAGCTGCAATTTTTATATGTGTTGGGCTGTGTACGGTATTTGTATATGTTTGGAGCTTTTTCGCCATATTAAGTACGGTTTTATTTTTATTATTTCGTTTTATTATTGTTAGAGTAGAAGAGGACCACCAGGTCCTGCTCTGCAGAGCTGCTCTCCAGCAGATCAGCCCAAGGCTGTGCTGGTGCATTATAACTGGCATTATTCCTCCCCAGGCACAGAACTTGCAGACTTGCTTTTGTTGAACTTCAGCCCATCCAGGTCATGCTGACTGCCAACACAGCCCTCTGCTGTAGCAGACACTGCTTCAAGTTTTGTATCATCAGCAAGTTTGCTGAGGGTACACTCTGTCCCTGTTATCATTGACCACCTGGGAACACAGCTATAGGCCTCCAAGTTACCACAACCCTCTGAGCTCCACCAGCCAGTCAGTTCTCAAAGCACCTCCCTTTAGTCACTTCTTTAACCCACGCTTCCGGAGCTCACATATGGGATGTTATGATGGACAGTGTACAACGCCTCGCTGAAATCAAGGTAGACAACTCCCTACTGCTCTTCCCCCATCTAGGCAGCCATTCTAGCCTAGAAGTCTATCAGATTGATCGAGCATGTTTTCGCCTTGGTGAATCCGTACTGACTACCCCTGATAACCTCCTTTTTCTCCCTGTGTAAATGACATCCAAGACAAGCTGTCCCATCACCTTTCTAGGGATGCAGGTGAGACTGACTGGCCTGTAGTTTTCTGGGTTCTCCTTCTTGCTCTTTTTGAATACTGGAATGACATTGACTTTCCTCCAATCTGCAGACAGCTCTCCTGTTCTCCATGACCTTTAAAAAATTATGGAGAATGGCTTGACAATAACATCTGCCAACTCCCTCAGCACTTGTGGGTGCATTCTATCAGGGCCCACAGATTTGTGGCTGTCAAATTTGCCTGTATGATCTCCCAGCTGATCCTTCTTGATCGAAGGAAACTCTTCCTTTCTCCAGACTCTGTCTTTCCTCCAGGGTCTGGGGCTCCTGAAGGCTGGACTTAGCAGTAAAGGTTGAAGCAAAGAAGGCATTTTGTAACCCACTCTCTGTCACTAGGTCACTCACCTCATTCAGCACTGGGCCACATTTTCCTGATTCATTCATTTGCTACTGATATACTTGAAGAAAACTTGTGGTTGCTGACATCCCTTGCCAGATTTTATGCCAAATGGACCTTCATCTCTTTTATCACATCCCTGCACACTCTGAAAACACTCCTATGTTTTTCTCAAGTAGCCTGTCTCTTTCTCCACATTTTGTAAAATTGCTTCTTCTGCTTGAGTTTTGCCAGAACCTTCTTGCTCATCCATACATATCTTCTGTCTTCTTCAGTAGCTTTCTTGCTCACAAGGGTGCACTGATCTTGAGGTTGGAGGAGGTTATGTTTGAACATTCATTGTCTTAGGCCCTCCTACCCTCTAGATCCCTGAGGACTAGGGATCTTCCACGTAGGTTCTAGAGGAGGCCAAAGTTAGTTCTTTCAAAGTCCAGGATTATAATCCTATTTATTGTCCTGTTTCCTCCAAGCAGGATCCTGAACTCCCCACATCATGATCACTGCAGCCAAGGCTGTCCCAGCCTACACATCCCCAACCAGTCCTTTTTTGTGTGATATTTCAAGGTCCATCAGCATATCTTTCCTTGTTGGCTTCTACAGCACCTGTGTCAAATGCTCTGAATGTATATACAATGTGTATAAACACACAGAATGCCTTAAGATAGGAAGAAATTAAAAGTAATATAAAACAAATTGCCAAAAAGTCCCCATGAATATGACAAGTAATTTTTAAAATACTTGGCTTCTACTCAAGAATACAATCAGAGACTGTTTTCTAGTCTTGGTTATGATTCTTTTTTAAAATTCTGGCTATCTCACAAGTTTCCAGGTATTGCAGGTATTTCTAAATCTTATTTTATCCCTTGAAATTATTTTTGTCATCTCTGTGCTTGAAATGAATCTGAGACTAACAAAATCTTTCCCAAAAGGAGTTTTAAATTCAATTATCACATTATGTCAACATCATATTTTGCAGCAATAACAATAATCATTGCCTCAGCAATAAAAGAAGACACATCAAAGACACCAAAGGTCGTACACGTGCAGCAATACTCTTTCATACCACTTTAAGAAAAAAAAGACACAAAAATCCCTGAACAAACAAACAGTGGACTTATTTTGCCAACAAGTCAATAAGTCTTTCTAAGAATCTTTCTTTAAGATTCTTTCAACTGTTTTTAAATTTTTGTTTGAGTTTTTTAAGAGGTCTTAAAAATAGATGTTACTGGATTAACCCAACCTGAAAATAATGAGTGATGACCTTGATCAGGGGGAAAAAAATGAGCTAGTTCACACAAAAACCACATATTAAAAACAGATGCTAGCTTATTTTGTAAAGCATCTACTTAGAATCATCTAGCAGTTTTTACCATTATGAATTTGAATGAGGGTTATGACTATGTAAAACTGGAGCTCAGTAACCCTTTTACTTTTATCAGGCATTTCAGAATAGGTGAAAAGGGAATGTAAAACTTTTCCTATGAATTTATAAAAGACAGTTTCTTATTGCTTTATGTCTATCACTGATATGTTTTTAGAGTTACAATACATAAAGTGTATATATTATTTGGAATCATCACCAGGGTTTTCCTGCACAAGTTCTATTAGTCAAAGCAGGTCAAATTTGGTTCTTGCAGTTTAAACTCTTTCATTTTATATGGAAAAATCAATATTAACTTTAAATCAGGAAAAATAATATTTCTATGAACAAAATAGTGCTGAACATACACATTTCAATTTTTAAAAACTGCCTAAAGGAAAACACTCAGTAAGTAAAGTATTTTATCCAGACTAATGTACTTAAGTTAACCATTAGCCTCAGGTCTTGACCAATATAGTACTAATGATAAAATACTGATTGTCTTTAACAGATTTTAAATAACTGGAGCAAGACTTTTATCAAACCCAAGTCTTGCAGAGTAATAGGGAGAAAAATGGTTTTTTCTAGCCTGTAGGAAAGAAAAAGTTTCTTTCTTTGAGGTTCCACACATTTCCAAAAAGGGAGTGAGTGTCAAAGACTTGGATTTATGCAGTCACTAGCCTCTCACCCCTATCTGTCTGCACTCATACTAACACACTAAAGGATTTAACTGGCAACTCCAAATAGCTTTCTGCCTGTAGCATTGCTCATCTCTCCCAAATTGGAAAAACAATCCCAGGAAACATGCTTATAGATTTCCCTGAGGAAAAAAGCGTAGAGGGGGGAAAACAGAGAAATCAAGGCATTCCTTTGATTCCTGCCTATTGCACACAACTGAGAATCATGTTGAACAAACATTGGGCATTGTTTTTGTTTGGCTTTTTGCTTGCTTGTTTTTAATGGAAGTTCAGATGTGTGCAGTGATCTCTGCCTGGAGGAGCTACTCGTTTGTATTCCTGTCCAATAAAGGAGTAGCAACACCTCTAGAGGCAAATGTAATTGAAGTTGCTAGAACAGTCCAGGATGAGAAGAAAAAATTAGAGGCAAGCACAAATAAAAACTCGAAACCACAGCACAGTCTGTCAACTTTGCTTTTTCTGGCTGTGCTTAGCAGTGTAGCCAGAGAAGCTCAATCCAAAATCATTTCAAGCAGAGCTGTTTCAGAAGAAAGAAAGGTCATCAGAAGGAAAGGTCACAGCCACAAATGTAAACTGTGCTAGCTCCCTCTCATTTCTGAAAGGTCTCTGTGGAGTTTCTTAACCAAGTGTTTCTATGTCAAGACCTGCCTCTTTCTGAATGGAATCCTTCTGCATTTGTGTTTTTAAAAGAATTTAGGATGAAAAGTTTTTGAGACACAGGTTGTTTTCTTTCACTGTTTTCCAATCAGATTGTCGATAATAGGTTTTCTGGAAAAAAAATTTCAAGCCAGAGCACTTCCATCAATAACAAAGGTGAGATGTGAACACATTTGTTATACTCATGCTTTTTAAACTTTGAAAACTTTTCAAAGATTTCAGTACCATGAACAGCTTTGTTTAAAAATAAGACACAATAAATAAAATGAAATAAAATAAAATACACCAAAAAAACTCCATGCTGAAAGAATTTTGATTGAACCATCTAATTATTCCTTTTTAAAACTAAAAAAATCTGCAATAAGTCAAGACCAAAGTGAAGCCTCTTGCTAAAAGTATTGTGCTAACACAAGTGAGTTACAAAATCAATTGCAGGTCAAGAAAATAATTTGAAATATTTTTTTGAAAAATAGACACGTTCTTACATTGGTACAATGAACAGAATTATTCTGTCTTCTTTAAAAAAAAAGTAGTGTCCCTACATTCCTAAGTCTACCAGTTGCTGTCCACTCATTACCTAGGAAAGCACAGGAATAAAACAGAAAAAAAGGCAAAAACAAGCCAGGGAATAGCTGAACAGGGTAGCCTATTTATACACAGACTCTGCCCCTATTCCTTCTCTAATGCAACCTGTCTTCCATCTTCATGAAACCTTTAGAGGGTTAATTCAAGCAGTACTTATCATGCCACAAAAGTATTCCTCAGCAGGCTACACTGTCCTAGAATGTTCAGCCCTGCCAGAGAAGCTGATTTTTTTACATATACATCTGTCATAAAAATCAGAAACTGAGTTCACCTAGACCACAGAACTGTGTAGTGAACATGTTGCAGGAAATGCATGATCTGCAAGATTTCAAAACAGAAGAGTAAATAGTCCTATGAAGGAAAATGACAAGGGCATGCTTATTAGGTTGCTGTGGACACGCTATGCCTGTGATACCCACAACATCCCTTCTCTGCTCCAGGGATGTGCCCAGACTTCATTGATTCTCAAATATTTCAATCTACTGCAGCTATTGATGGATGAATTGATGGCGGACCTAAAAGTCTCCACACTTTCTTCCCTCTACAGAAAACACAAAATCAGTTGTTCATAAACTCAGTGCCTTTGGGTGCACAAAGACTTTGTGTGGGTCATAAAATGGGGAATAATAGGGTTTTTCTTTTCTCTCTGTTACCTCTAGTTATCTAAAAACTGGCACATATTTCTTAGGTTCCATGCACACCTGGGGAGGATTTTGGATGTATCATGCTTTTTGCACCGCCAAAGTCCTCTGTTTAAATGTCAGATGGCTTGCTTAGCAGAACAGAGAATTAGAAGTTGTGGTTTAGGGCAACTAATTATGCTTGTAATAAGATGATCACTAACATGAGTAAAATGGCTATTAAGTTTATGAAATGTATAAAGTGCCAAATACATTTTAACACAAAAGACATTGGGAAAGATAACTTTTATTACTGTGCAGATCTCTAACAGGTCAATCAATTATAATTTTTAAATATTGTTGAGTGATAAATCTCCATGTATGAGGGAAAACCTCTGTGACATTTTTATCATGAATGATTACATGAGGGATGCACTTGGGTTTAGCTCCTGCCTGTGGTTTCCCAGTTGAATTTTACACTCTAAATTAACCTCTGAGCTAGTTTCTGACACCTTGCTTCACCTTCTTCTGTTGCCCCAGGGAGGAAAAATAACAAAAACACGAACCAAATAATGCTATTTGAGGACAAACTGGTATGTCTTCAGCATAAAGGAGGTCTGAAGTATTTTCCAAGATCTGTATATAGTTTCCATTCCTCATATTAGACTGCTTCCTCATGTGCAACTGGCATAGCACTCACAGCTCCTCAGGACCTGTGTTTTTGCTTAAACCTAAGTTTTAGCTTAAACTCAAAGCAATGGTGCCAAGCTACTCTGCATTAGAAAAATGACATCAGCCCAATACAGGATGAGGATGGCCACCTCACACACATGGACAAGACAGATGTGTTTAACTCATTCTCTGCCTCTGTCTTCAACACAGATGACAGACCAGGGGGGTTTCAATGCCCTCAGCTGGAGGACCATGACTGCAAGAATGATCATTCCCCAGTTGACCCTGAAATTATGTGGGATCTGCTGCTCCAGCTGGATCACTAAATGGTTATTGGGTCTGATGGGATTTACAATGAGCTGGCTGAGTCATTGCAACACCTCTCTCAATGATTTTTTGAGTGGTCTTGGGAATCCAGAGTGGTCCCAGCTGACTCGAAGCTGATGAACACTGCCCTGATTTTCAAGAAGGGCAAGAAGGAGGAGCCCAGAAACTACAGGCCTGTCAGTCTCATTTCAGTGTCTGATAGTTATGGAGAAGATTATTCTGGGGGTACAGAAGACTGTGTTGAGAGACAACACAGTCACAGGCCACAGCCAGCAGAGCTGCATGAGAGGAAAGTCCTGCTTATCAACCTGGTTTCCTTTCATGACAAGATAACCCACCCTGTTGATCAAGGGAAGCCAGTAAAGTTTTCGACACTCTCTCACAGGATCCTTCTGGACCTAATGTTCAGCCAACAGCTGGATAAAAACATGATAGGATGGGTGAGCAACTGGCTCAAGGGTCAGGCACAAAGGGTTACAGTGAATGGGGTGACATCAGACTGGGGCCCTGTCACTGCTGGGGTTCCACAGGGCCCCATCCTCAGCCCTCTGCTCTTCAAGGTCTTCATAAATGACCTGGACGCAGGACTGGAAGGGACACTGAGCAAGTGCACAGATGGTACAAAACTGGGAGGAACTGTTGACTCCCTCGAGGGCAGGGAGGCCCTGCAGAGAGACCTCAACAAATCAGGGATCTAGGCAATCACCAACCATGTGAAGTTCAACAGGGTAAAGTGCTGGATTGCTGGATTCTGCACCTGGGATGGGTCAACCCTGGATGTATGGACAGATTGGGGAATGAGATGTTGGAAAGCAGTGCCATGGCAAGGGACCTGGAAGTTCTGGCAAGCTGACCATGAGCCAGCAGTGCCCTGGCAGCCAGGAGGGCCAACCCTATCCTGAGGTGCATCAGGAACAGCATCGCCAGCCAGGCAAGGGAGGGGATTGTCCTGCTCTGATCTGCACTGGGGCGGCCTCACCTCAAGTGCTGGGGCTGGCTTGAAGTTGTCTTGGAGGATGTTTAGGTTGGATATTAGAAGAAGGTTCTTCACCCAGAGGGGTTTTGGGCACTGGAACAGCTTCCCAGGGAAGAGGTCAAAGCACCAGCCTGACAGAGTTCAAGAAGGATTTGGACAATGCTCTCAGGCACATAGTGTGATCCTTGGGGATGATGTCATGCAGGGCCAGAAACTGGAATCAACGGTCCTTGTGGGTCTCTTTCAACTCGCCTTATTCTGTGATTTGGTGATTCTGCATTTTGCCTGGGAAGATTAGAATCTGGACTGAACCAAAAATTATGAGAGTGGAAAACTGTTCAAAAATTTATTTTGCTTCCACATATATCTTTCTTCTATTTCATATGTTGGGAATATCTAAAAACAGCCAATAATGAAACCATCAAGAAAGCAATGCACCCAGAGGTTCTTTTCATCCTCAGGACAGAATTCAAAATAGGGTCTTTATTACCAGACTTTACCACTGACTAGGCCATTTAGCAGTCTTGAAGAGAACCGTAACACTGACATATTAAAGCTAGATGGTGTTTTTAGTGCCTGAAATTCATTCACAGAAGAGATTAGCATTCCTGTACACCTCTGCCACCAGAGACAGAGGCCTTTGGACAAGCATAGGCCATCAGAGAAACTTCATTTATCGCTTTGTTTGAAAACAGACTTTTCCTTCTCACATTGTACACAGCTGTTGCTGTATTTCAGATTCACTGCCTGCCTAGAAACAATCATCTGATTTTACACGACACATTAATCCCAGAAAGTACTTGTGCCACTGCAGGGCATATTCACCGAGTTGTCTCGGGGAGGCTCTGAGGTCAGGGCAGCAATGACCTTACCCCACCTTCCTTGTGGGCACACAAGCTGCCATCCTCCAAAGCACTCTGCAAATGCTGGCTGTGAGCTGAAGAGCCTTCACCAAACGTGGGTACCAGGAGCAGGGTACCCTGCACCTGCCTGTGGGGAGCACACTGGAA
The DNA here is from genome assembly GCA_013400955.1 of Drymodes brunneopygia. NCBI lineage: Eukaryota > Metazoa > Chordata > Aves > Passeriformes > Petroicidae > Drymodes > Drymodes brunneopygia. The sequence goes on along the minus strand of VZTZ01047897.1, from coordinate 241,648 downwards.
CTGTTCCACTGACAGTGTAATGCATACAAACCATGACTCCAACATTCCCGGGAAAGCATTTCCCAGGTTTCTTGAACACTTACCACATTGTTTCCATCCGTTTGGCAGAGTATGTGCAAACATTGTACTCTGTTTTTCTTGTATTTCCTGAAATTAAAATTCTAATTATTTTTTCCAGACTAGAATCAGAAGGCTAAACAAACACTAAAGCACTTTTGGGGTAACTAGGAATTTCCAGGTGTGGAGGTGGTGGAAGGGGAGTAGGGAATGTAGAGTTTTTCCCATTATATCAGAATACTTAGGGATGAAAAAAAATTATTTCATTACCCCAATAAAAATTAAAAACAAAAATTGTGTACTCAAGTGATCAGGAAAAGGATAGACTTGTGAAATAATTCCTCTCTTAATTACTATGCTTAGTTTAGAGTTTCATCTAAAACCTGGATTTTAGCAGTCTTGGTACTGGCAATAGTCTGCTTTTACTAAATGTTTTTCCCAGCTGTCAAAACAGAATTTGGGGTGTCAGTGCTTCAGGATGTCTAAAACACATAAAAGCCAGAGTAACTCTGTCAGGTAAAAAAGCAAATTATTCTTTTTGATAGGTGTACAAACTGACTTTATATGCATACGTACACACACACACATATATAAAGTGTTTTATATATATTCATTAACATATCTATTTATCTAATTGCAAGTCTTTGTCATTTTGTTCTGAATTTAATAAAGGCAGAATTTTAAAAAGTAAGCAACCTACAGCACTACTTAGCAAAGATATTTTTACTGAAGAGAAACAGCAAAGTTCTTTCTAGTCTCAGAGCTGCTGCAAGTGCCATATGGGAATCCTTGTTGTCCTGAGCATCCTCAATTAAAGAGTGCATTGCAATAATAAGTAACAGCTGTATGGGAGGTGAATCTGGAAGTCAGAGAGGAAGTTTTTAATCTTTTCTGGGAATGTTGACTGCACCAGAGAAGGCTAAAGCAGTGCTCCTAGATGCTGGGAGGACTGGAGTGGGAGGATACTTGCTCTTGTAATTAAAGAGGTGTAGCAGAGGGAATCTTTCTATCATTCCCCCGTGGAGGAACATTGCCTTTGAAAGACATATGGTTGCCAGGAGCCAGGGCTCCAGCAGTATAAAACTTTCCCTTCCCAGCACGGCTCAGCATTAAGAGCATCATAATTGAGTACTCACAGTATTAAAAGGCAAGAAAAAACTGCATTTGGGATCTGGTCCAAAGCACACTGATGTTAATGGAAAAAATCTCACTGATTCCAATGAGATTATGGTCAGACAACAGTGTATTTAGACAAAATTTGAAAAAAATCTTCAGCTGTGGAATTGTCTATTTTCAACAACAAAAGGCAGGTCAGGGAATTATGTAAGGGTGAATCAGTGTATAAATTACCTTCTTAGTCCAGAGATAATAACAGTAATAGAATGGTTTCATTTTCTAGTGTTTATGTTTTCCTACTGTTTATGTTCATCCAGATACAAGCTAATGGAAAAAATAGCAGTCTTGTAAGAGTGATCTCTTTAGTTGATAAGAGAACCATCAAGTGACTTAAAAGCACAGAACTCTTGCCAAGGGAAATAGAGAATCTCTCATGGGGCAAAGGGTGGGTACCAGAAAAAGATTGTAGATGTACAGACAAAAATGAGAGGTCAATGAGCATACAGGAAGATGAGAGTAGATAAGTTTTTTATTAGAGAAAGAAAAAAGTGAACAGAAAGAAAATTCTACAGAAACAAAAGTCCATTTGACATGCTTAGAGAAAAAAAGCAAAGATACCATGGAATTTTTTCGTCACATATACTTAGACTGTATAGGAGAGGGAAAAGGAGAGAAAACAATGTTGGCTGAAGCAGCTGCTCAACACTGTCATCAGAGCAGTGAGATCACTGAAGCTGGGAAAGCACTTAGCAGGAAAAACACCTCTAAATGAGGTGCTACGGATAAGATTAGAGGAAGGCTTTTAATATCAAAGCAAAGCCTTTGGTGATAAATGAGAAGATGGGATGAACCATTATATTCAAAGCTGTTTTTAGATTCCCTCATATTAAAAGGTGAGATTACTCTACCAAAAGTTACTATCAAAGGTTTGTTGCCCAGTGAGATTTTACATTGCTTTATTACAGTTATTAATTATCTGTCTAACACGTTTTCATTCTCAAAGCTGATCCTTGAGTTAAACCTTGTGATGTAGCTTTCAGAACCAAAAGCCATCAGGTTGGGTCTATTCTAAGTGATTTAGGTACATGTCTTGCAGCACATAATATTTTCACCTATTCTTGACTTGGTTTGGGGGGATTTTTTGGTGGGCAAGAGTTTCATCACTCAACTTTACTTAACAGCAGTGTAAGAATGCTGCTAGTGATATTTCAGCAGGATTTCCTGAGGTGAAGTCAAAACTTCATACCTTTACAAATAGGAAACAGTAGATTGACCTGTCAATCTAGATCTAAGCCTCTGTAGCACCTCAATTCCTAAGATCTATGAGCTTGATCTACAATAACTACACCCACCAAACCACCAACACAACTCTGACAAATGCAAATAACAGATCCCTCCACACTCAATTTCCCATCCAGCACTCAGAAAGAAAGTTATCATTTGGTCACAGTTACTGGATCACTGCAGATCTGTCTGATACTGCAGTCTTTACAGAAGCTTTCTGGTTTCTGAATGGTAGAAGAAAATGAAGAAGGATTAAATTTCATATACTGTCTTCAAGATTATTTTACACTTCTGTGAGCGGAGAATTTCTTTAGGTAGCAAGGCACAAACACATGATTGGCTGCTGCTTTTACAAAGTGAAAGAAAGTTATGAAAGGCGACAGAACTAACCCAAATGGAGATGGCTCCCAAGAGGCATAGACTAATGTTGGGATGTATTGAAGCTGCATTCTCATTTTTCTTTTTCAGCATTCTCTCTTGGTCTCCTTGAAACTCACCTGTATGTAATCACTTCTTGGTTTTGAACTATTATCATAATCCTGTTTCAAAACTTAGCATACCAGTAGTCCCTTAGTGAAGGCCAAATTTACTCCCCTTACACTAACCCTTGTCTACTTGTCATTGTCAAAGAAACACTCCTAGATGGCGTAGAAAGAGTACCATAGTAAATAAAAGCAAAATTTATGTGGTGAAGGTGCACAGCATTTATCAAGAGGTCAGAGTGCACACAAGCAGTTACCTGGCAAGTTAACTGTATACTGTATGTATACTGTGCCACAACATCATGTTTGCATATACATGCCTTTGCTGAAAAAAAAGAACAAAAATACCATATTTCAGTTTTGAGAAAGTAATTTCGCATGAAGACTCCAATGGTGACAATGGTGCCCAGAAAGTCCACTGGATCCATAATTGAACCGACAGTGGATCTTCTAAAAAGGAGCACTATTGCATACTGAACCATCTTTTTTGCACTTTCCTTCCAGGTGAGCTGCCAGTAGCAAGATACATTACAATTGCCCAATATAATGGTGAAAAATATGTGAATGACCATTGCCAGACCTGCATCCAAGTGATGAGTGCAGCTAAGAGAGGGAAGCTGATATTTCGGTTACTCCCATGTCATAGGAATAGAATTTTAAAAAGCCTCATATATGTTATTAATACCCTCTCGCTTTCCATTTATAATGTAGTGCTAATGCTCCCAGAAACATCACTCATAGTTTATGATAATGATAATCAATATAATCATTAATCATTAATTATGGGCCTTCCTTTTGGAAAACTAGAAACAGAATAAGACCAGATAATCTCTCATGGATGAAGGATGCAAAAATTGGCATGCATGTATTTCTGCCAGGAGGCAGTAGTGCTCACTTGAGTACTTGCACAATTTTGTAACACATCTTCAAGATTTCTATACATGTAAATCATAAAGGAACAAAACTTATTCTTGTGCAATTACTAAATGGTTGCCGTGTTTGATTTGAAGCTCACCCTTAACATTCTCTTTCTCTTCTAAGACAGAGCAAAGAGATTTAGTCCTGAAGCAACATCTCTTTTTTTAATGGAAGTTTGATTTTCTCCTATGAACAGGCTCCCCCGTGTCTAAGAGAACAAAGTGAAGAAAACAACTTTTTCCAACTTAAACACAAACACCATGCCAGAGACATTGCAGCAGCTTATACTTAAGTCATATCTACCCAGTACAAGAATCTCCCCCTCAAACTCTTTAGAAAAAGCAATGACTAGAACAATATTGCCTTAACAAACCTAATCTTTAATCTGTTCCTTTATCTGCATTCTCATTCTTACATTAGCCTGTATTTAACTTCTGGCTCCAAGTTTGTAATTTATTTATGCATTCTGAGAAAAAATTGATCTTGTTCTAAAATTGGCTCATTGAGAATACAAAGAATATTATTTTTGTTATTATTCATGGGGGTTTAGAGAGCCAGATAACTTACAATTTTAGAATTTCTTTCTATTATTTATAGATTGTATAAAAACAAATCCTCAGCCTTTATTAGTTCTGTTATGTTCATTAAGTTTTCCTGCATTTGGTTCTTAAAAAAAGTAGTATTCATCACTAAAAAAATAATCTTAAGCAAAAACTAAAGATCTCTGTGGAAAGAGTTGTGAAAGTTTGAGGTGGCAGATCATAAATTACTTATTTAAATAAAATAAAGAGCATATGTACCAAGATTTTTAGTGCCCTCATGCAATAATCCACAAACCTCTATTTTTAATCCTTAAACCAACTGAACACACCAAAAGAGACCCCACGATATTATATTTATGCTGTAAAATATACTCAGCATGACTAGGTAGAGCCACTACAGAATTTTCCTAATGGCTGAGATCTCAAAAAAAAATCACAATTGCAACTGACACTAATTGGGGCCCTTACTGGCAGCCTGAACAAAGAGACCATGACTTAGTCAAATATAGCTACTAATCCTTAACCTTGGAGGAAGTCTCTCTGGGTCAGTATTGCTATATATCATTTGAACCGCATGGGTAGGCTTGTTTTACAAGGCATGGCCAGTGCCTGCTTTACATCTGTACTTTCACTATGTTTCTGTCTTTCCCTTGCTTGTAAAAGAGCATCTGTTTACTACACTGGAAATGTAGGTGTGCCCTAATCACCTAAATTGTACAGAAAGAGGAAGAGAATGGGAATTTTGATAGCACAGCATTTGGAAACATTGCATAACACTGTGCATACTCTAAAAGCCAAACAAATACTTTGCTGAAAATTAGGAGAAGACAAAGTGTGATTAGTGTGGTGCAATAAATCATAGATGACAGACAGCTTTGGGAAGAAAACTCCTCACTGGCTGATTGGGAGATACCAGTCAAATTATTGAAATCTGATTCAGTCAAATGAACTCCAAACCCCTGTTATCCTTTAAGTACCTATAACTGTAATTCAGGACAGAATAGATCAGCCACAAGGATGCAAATTATGTTCTCTTTCAAACACTGGGATGCCACCCACAGAGTGATTGCACAAATCTATCAGTAAAATACTTTAAACTAATTCAGAGCCTCTTTGTGGACATTTTCCCCATCTTCTTCTAAATCCAGGTAAAGAGAACAATCTTAACATCATCCTCACATTAAATACAGCCCACTAAAATAGTTTGAGAGAGCTGGAAGAATATAATCTGGGCTTTGCTAAGTCATAGTGAGATCAGATGTTGTTTGAGGTATATCAACAAAGACTCTACCAAATTAATCCCACCTCTAATCAACAAGATTTGTAAGGTTTACCTCCTAAGACTCCACTGAGTCTCATTCACCAGCTAGAGTGGGGATTCTGCTCTATGGGTCAGTACAAAACCCCACATCATCCTGAAATGAGTCCACCATTCCTTATCTTACAGGGAAGTCTCATGTTTCAAGGTCAACCTAAATTTCTGTGCCCAAGTTTAAAGCAATTGATAAAACATTTACTTAATACAGTGAGAAATGTGCTAATAAGTCCATTCTGCTTCTCATTATCTAAAAATATTAAATGATGGCATCCCAATTATCTTAGATATGCAATGGATTCTACAAGGAATTTTAAATACTTACTTTTGCGGTTATCCTCTCACTCCACCTGTCCCTTGTATTAGAGTTCATTTAAGCATAATTTCTCTTAAAATATTTATGAAAAAGTGGAAAGAATTTTCTTGATTAGACACCTTTCAAATACTTTAAACTTCCATAGTTTAACACACAACTTTTAGTAACAAAGATGTTGCATCGGTATATGATGTATGTTCTTATCCTTCTTAGGTTTTAAGGCAGGGTTTCAATATTCTTGATTTGGGTTTCTTTTCTTTTTTGTTTTCTTTTTCTCTTTTCCTTTTCTTGGTTTTTTTTTTTTTTTGCGGGGGGATTGGGTTTTGGTTTGGTTATTTTGGGGGAGCTGGGGTCCTGGGGCTTGTGGGTTTTGGGGGTTCTATACTTTTTTTTCGGTTTTTTTTATACAACACTTGCTCCATCTAGTGGCAGTTTCTCAAGGGAGATAAAACCCACAAATGCATACAAAATGCTTACGGAAATAAAAATCTCATCTCAAAATCAGGAATTTTTCTACTCAGATAGTTTGGCTTGTTTTAGAGCTTTTCACTTTAACAATACCCTTAAACAGAAGGAAGTAAAAGGCATGTGAAAACATTTTACCCTTACCACAAAATAAAAAGATAAACTATTATGCAGTAAAAATCCACTGTAGTGTCTTGTATATCATCAAATACATGAAAGCAAATACTTCATTTTTTAACTCTACAAAGACTAACTACAACTGTCTTTAATGGGCTGATTAATATCTTTTAGTTATCAATTCCATCAATAAAATGCCTTGCTGACCATCCAGCTTGGCGGTGCATTTGTTGGTGATGTCTGTGCAGCTGGGCCTGTTACCTGATAGAATTGTTTCAGGTACGCGAGGGAGAGGTTATTCTTAAACTAATTACACTGGCTGCTTGATGAGAAAAACCTCTTCTGGCCCAGATTTGTCTCACAACAATCTCTTGATAAACAGCTGTGAGCAGCTGCGAGAAGATCTGTAAATTATTTTCTGATGGCAGTAACTGAAGTGCTAATGGCTGGAGATTACTGTTTCAGCAAATTTATTTTTTTTTTTAAGTAATTTCCATATTAGTTACAAGACGTATTTTTCCCCATGTGATAAAAGCAGTCATTCTTACCAAAAAAAATCTGATACTCAGGGCAGAGTTGATTTTTTTTAATATAGTCTGTCCTGATTTTTTTAATGCAGCATACCATGAAGAAACACAGGATTCAGATTAGCATGACCATACTATTTTTGGTCCATTTATATCCTCTACTTGAAAAAATAAGGAAGTATTGCATACCATTCTGATCTTGAAATCAGACATTCCATTATATATCTTTTGGCAAATTAGATTAGTCACTAAATTTCTCCATAACTGTTTTTCCATCTCTAATATGTACTAGGCATTGTAGAAATTAATTTTTGAACAACAATTGAAACTGACTGATAACTCCTGTAGTTTTCCCTAAAGGAATCCAAAAGGCAAGTTTAACTCAAAGGTTTAAAAAAATTGAGTAGGCTAACTACTTCACATAAAATGGGTTTTTATTTAAGCTGGTTTCGAATAATGCCATTTTAATTGGACTTGTTCATAGAATAAATTACGTCAAGGCTACTCAGTTGAACAAATAGACTATTAAGGAAGGTGACCATAGAATATAATTTAAAATACACTGTTTTACAAGTATATTCATGCCTGGCCGCTCTATAGGAAAGTAAATTGTGCCCTTCTGTTTTCACACTATGCCATGGGCATCAAGTTAAGGAGAAAAGAACTCCAAACACACACTGCAGTGAATGTCTGACCAGTCAACTCTGTTTAAGTGAATCTTCTGCAATCAGAAAATACATACTTAACTAATGTTTGCCAGGTGCCAATCCTAGCAATTGTTGGTATAACATTCTGCCCCACTGAGCACTGTGACACTTGTTAAAGTGAATAATTTAAAAGTTTAGCTAACTTTTTAATCCAGCTTTAGTTACTCCAAGCACATTCAGCCAAAACCGTTGTGCTTGATTGCCTTGGGGATGTCACACTTCGTGTACGTTCACAGAATTACTACAAATTCAAGCCTCTTGCAACCACTACAGGCAATAGGAGTTCTTCATTTACCTTCTGTAACCACTGCAGATTTGTCTACAAACCCTCACACTTTCTGTTTTACTAGGTAACTGAATAATTCAAAAATACTAAGATACAAAAAGAGAAATAACAGTCAGAAATTGTAACCAGCACTATTCTTCAAGTCTCCAGCTAAAATGAAAAAAAAAATTAGTTTGAGACTTGACACTATTTCTTTTTCTTCTTTCTTGATGGCAGAAAAAGAAGGTTTAAGATGAAAAAAATGATATTTTAAATCAAAACAATGGAAGAAAACAGAAAAGCTAGCTATAACAGGAATGCTTTTCCAGTCACAAAATAGTTTGATTTAAGATATTCCCTTCACCTTGGGAGGAGAAGATTTGGGATTTAGTTTCCCATGGCTATAAAATTGGAGAATGTCCCAAACAGCCAGCTACCATGTGGTCTCTGCTGGAACTTGCAAATCCGTTCATTTGTGAAAAACATGCCAGCTGAACATCCTGCCTATGAATAAAATAGGGAATGGGTACCAGCAGACAAATCCATTTCCTTCCATCACAATTCATTTTTAAGGCACAGAAAACATTTGAGAAGGACAAAAAGGGTAACCTCACAAAAATGTTGCATGATTTGGGACAGTCTTCTAAGCTGCAGAGTTTTGGATACACGTATGTTTTCTGAGCAGAAGATACACAGACAACTCTAAGGAAATGGGGGCAGTGTACTTCTCAAATGTAAAGCAGTCATCTTCATTATTAATTCCAGTCCCAACATCTATCAAATACACTGGATTGTGGCAGGGAATGGCACTGTTAAGAGGTGGGGGGAGAGATTTTTAAATTCAAAATATCTACAAACTAGCTGAAAAGCATGCTTTTGGCAAACAAGCAGTTTGCCTTTTTAGGATTGATGTTATAAAGGTTTGATGCCAACAATTAAGGATTCTGTTGCTTTGAAAGGCACTTAAATGAAGCATTTTTAATTGTTCAGTGACATGGTATTCAAAGGACTCTTTGCAAGATGCTAGTGACCTCTACCTCAGGGAAAAGGATTTAATTGCTGAAATAAGTGCATGTCGGTTTTCCTACCCAACTCCATTTTTAAGCAACAAAGAGGATGTGTTTTTGAACTGCAAATAATTCAAATAGAAGAAATTAATGGGTTAGGGGCATTAAGCTGTATAGGAACTTGTGCAGGTGCATGCCAAAAAATGAGATAACAAAACATTTCCACAATTACTGTTTTAGCATCTATTTTTATTTTGGGGTTTTTACTTACCTCAGTAAGGGAAGTTAAGAAAAATGACGATTTTACCTGGGATAAATTAATATCTGCTTTAGCTGACATTTAGTTTACACTGGTTATTAAAACTATTATCCCAGATGATAATGGACATAAAATTCACTCTGTCCTCAATCATTATGAGATTTACCTTAGATTCACCTTCCTCCAAATCTTTATGAGCACATTTTGCATGAAGTTAAACAATGCCAAAATCATTCTAATGGTTCACCATTTCTGTGTGGCTCTCTAGTAGTCCAATTCATCACCACTTACACTAGAATGTTTTGACTGGATTAATTGATCAGGCCAAACTGAAAAGGACTCAGCCATTATGAGAAGCAAAAATAGTAGGGATAACTGCAGCCTTGCAAATTGAATAGATGATTGCTCATTAGGTCTATAAAGAGACAAATATTCTCCTACATTCATTTCAAGGAAGTTCTTCATATTCCCACATCTAGTCCCAGGTGGTCCCAAATTCAATACAACTCTACTTTACATTGCTTCATATCAGAGTATACAAAGGGGGTTTGTGTACAAAAGATATATCTGAAGCCATGTTAAAAAAATGAAAATGTTGGCACCTAGAGAATTAAGGCCATACTCTGTTCCTATCTCCCTAGAGCACTTTTTCTTCAGGTAAGAGTGGCAATTGTCCTTTAAATTCCCAGTGTCTAAAGCTGTGCACAGTCTTCCCATTAACTTCCAGCTTACACTTCATTGTATTCCCATACACAGAAAAAAAAGGCAAAAGTTTATTTATTACCCTACTTACTATCTCTTTTGCTTCAGGATGTATGAACACAATTACTCAATCCTTGACTGAAAAAAGTACTTTTTACCTTTCTTTCAGTTACAAAACTTGCATCTTCTAAATCCAGCTGTCTGGAAAATAGCTGTCTTAATTTCCCACATGCATGTCAGCAAATTTCTGCATACACAAAGGCAGACTTCCCCTTCTCAAATTCAGGATGCAATTTTCAATTACCTTCTTATGGCTTCCAGCTACAATCTGGGTTTTCTGACTGCACGTAACCGCTGACCTGTTGATAAGAATCACTCCTGTCTCAGAAAATGACAGTCTCTCATTATCACTATAAACTTCATTTTAACACCTCTTCTCCCCTTTGCTGTATTTGTGGATATCTTTCCTATTCTGGCCTCATGGGTGGAGGATTTAATTTGTTTGCTGAATAGAGTTTTTTCTGCACTCAGAAATTCACACTGCATTACCAGCTTGTCTGTTTCTTTACACACACACTTTGACAACTGGAATGCGTTATCCTAAGTTTTAATTTTGAGCTTCTTAAAGGATTAAGAAGTTTGCAACGATTTTTTTTGCTACAAAAAAAATATACTGGAAGATTCTCTAATGTTTCTCTCTTTTTAAAGTTACATTTGACAGACGACTGACATAAGCTCCCTGGCTGTATTAAAACAAAGCAAGTTTCCTGAATGGCTTCTCCAGCAACAAAGCAGTGCCAGCAGTGATGCAAGAAAAACTGAAGACCCCCACTAGTCTCTAAGTTACCCTACATCTGAATAGTATCAGCATAAATAGTACTTTTCCTAACCTGTCAGAAACAAGACCAAAGAGTCTTGTGATACCAGTTGTATCACAAAGCTCATGGATGTGTCAGAAGTTCTTATTACCAGAGGTTCATATTCACACTGAAGGGATTCAAAACAAATGAAAAGAAAAACATTTAAAGAAACATCTCTCAAATTTTCTGTAGTGAACCACTTGGGCTCTGAGGCTAGATTTCGCCTTAATCAAGCTATTTTCAAACTAAAGGAGAACCATCTTAACTGGAGACAGGATAGAGGGAGGTTTTTTGTGCTGGTCTCTTTCCCACTCCATGAGCTACTACTGCGCAACCACAAAACTCAGAAAATTTACCCGGAAGCTTTGTCCAGAAAATTTGTCCACGCACAACTGTACACACAGAGACATACGCTCACCTGCCCTCTTGATGTCAACAAACTTCCAGAATCTTCCAGAAAGAAGATTGTGCCTGTCCAAAACTCCTCACCAAGGATGTACTGCAGAATTACTGGAAGAACCAGGAAAACCAATTTTCCTGGCATACGTGGGCCCCTTCCCCTGACAGTGCAGGACTGCATATCATAACTACAGGTCATGATCACCCATGCATCACTGGAGCTATGGGTAGTGATTATCTATCTATCTATCTGTCTGTCTGTCTATCTAATCTCTTCTCATATCTCTGTCTACTTTTCCCTTTCCAATTTTCCTCTCATAGGATGATCATAAACTCCAGAATGGCTATAGACTCCTTTTTCAATACCTTACAGGTTTTTTTCCAGTTAGATTATAAAGCAGTTTCTCGAATAAAATTAATTTTGCATATTTTAACGGATCTTAGTATGAAAAAAGTCAAGTGAACAAAAATATTCTGATTTCAGAATGATGTCTGTGTCACCCTGCTTTTTGCAGGGTTCCATGTTTGTAATTTTGTAGTAGAAGTTCCCATGCATTTTCTATAAACATAGTCCTTGTTTTTCTAACTGACCAAGATTGTTTTGAACTCTTAGATTGTTTTTCATTCCTTTCCCATGGGGCGGAGAAAGATGATTGACCATGTCTTTATCCTGTAAACTTATAGAGGTGTTAACCTCTTTGACCAATCCATGATTGTCTTAAGAAAGATATATAAATGAGAGAATAAAGAAGGGCAGGCCCTTTTTGGTCCGTCCTGCCTGGTGATTCAACTGCTGCTCTGAAGCCTACGTGTTTCTTCTGTTGCCAGCAGTGCAACAATGTCTGGTCTAAGTTTCATACAAGATGCATAAAAATATACAGCCCCTTAACTGTGAGATTAAATATTTTGTTATCATGCTTCAAACAAGACAAAAGAAAGGAATAAGCCGTCAATTCTTTAAGTGGTAGAAGGTTTACAGGGTACTGTCCTCACTGCTTATATGAGATCCCATGTTTTGAGGGGTCTGGAAATAGAGGCACATGAGAGTTCTTCGAAACTGGGTAAGAAAGAGGAATTTGGATTCATCTCAAAAAGATGTCATGAGGAACTCCAGGGACAGCCTTACTCAGGTTAGGTGAAAGTTAAATACTATGTCAGCCTGTATGGAGCAACACTGTGATAATGCACATTATGCTCTAATATTGAAATCAGTGGCTCACAAAGTCATTTAGAAGAAACACTTTTGAAACATGACCTGTAATTAGCTGTTGAATGCTAATGACCCGGCAGGTTGCAAAGGACAAGAATTTAAGTGTTAATGAAATGAATGAAAAGGGATTATACATTAATTTGAACATCACAAATAACCAGTGCTATAAATGTAGGCCTTTTGCCAAGCACTAGCTTGTGGTAACAAGGATTAGTCAACTTTGAGGGTTTCTTATTAAATTATATAAGTAACAGTGGGTAAAGCTACAATCATCCAACACAGGATGTTTCACAGTGTGAGAATTGCACCACAGACCATGTAATGTATCACTTCTCTGCTGAATGAGAGAGTTAAAGGGGCTACAACATAAAGATTTTACAGAGGAGGAGAATGAACATAATATATTACTCTGCACAAACCAATTTTTCCACATATTAATAAATTCCCAGGTCACATCTCTCAGTCCTACAAACATGCCTGTCTGTTGGTGGTCAAGCCAAGGTTGCTCTTCTTTCCTGGTTGGCCAGAGGCATCATTTTGACCCTTCTGTTCTCCCAGCTCCACCTGTTGTTGTAATTGGATCACCTTCCACAAAAACCCTCTTAGTGTTCAGTTCATGGGTACAACATTCTGGAGTATCCACAGGAAACACAATTTATAATCTATAATATTTTTTCCCAAAAAATATACAAACACAGACACAGAAGAGCATACACTGAAACGATTGCCTCCCTCTTTTCACACTGTTTTTTCATCTCAAGTCTTCTCAGTTAAGGAGACTGGGTAGACAGGGCAGATTTCCAGCATACAACTAAAAAACAAAATTACTCAGTGTTTTCACAAAATCCACCTTTGCTGTATTTAACAGCAAAATCCTCCCCAGGATTTCATATCATAAGTATAAATTATGCCTTCAAACATGGGTTCACTGGATTGTTTTTCTAGGGCTGATTGTTCTCCATCAAGGGTCCTTTCTCTTATTGGGCCTTCATTAATCTTCTAATAAAGAAGAAAAGCACTAGAAGATGTGCAGCAGCTGGACATCTCTGTGGTGAGGTGACAAAAAATTAACATGAAACATCTAAAGAAATCTCTCAGAACAGAGGAAGCAGAGCAGTTGCACCTACATGAATTATCTGGAAACAGCAGCTAACAATAACAAGTGATTACAGCAACAGTATTTCTACCTTACACTCATGCTCCACATAGGAAAGGAAATAACTTGTATTTCTGTTAAATATCAATAAGAGGAATTCTAACATCATCTCACTTCTGTCTGCATTTTTCCCTGCTCCGAACTTCTCAGCATAGCTGCTGACATTCCAAGAATCAAGGCAGATCATCAGCTAAGCATGCAAGGTGAGGGCTCTAAGGAGAGGCTGACCTTTCCCAAGAGATGGAGCACAAACTAATTTCTGTTTTCAGATGTTTCCAAAGCATGGGCCCATGCACATCATCTTTGCAACAAAAGTCACAGAAGTGATCAAGCCTTTCCTGTGAGAGGCGTTTGACAGAATCCCTGCATGAGTATGCTCATTCAGCTGTTGACAAAAGAGTCTCATGTATCCGTGCCTCTGCATACTCTTCAAGTAAGGGAGCAGTTTAAAGCAAAATTTATGTCATATCATGTTTTCCAGTGGGACAGCATATATTGCAAAACAGCTTCTACTTCTTTAGTCTTTCATAGAACAAAAACTTACCCACATTCAAATATTTAATTTATGGTATAATGTTTAAGTAAGATTTCTACAGAACATAAGCAATCCTGGTATTTTGTAAAATACTGATAACACGTTCAAATGCTGAAGTACAGGTCAGGTATTGAGTACAAATTATATACAATCCTAGCATTTCTGAAAATATGTCAAATACATATAGATCATTTTAATGACAACAGAAAATATAACATGTCGAATTATGCTGCTTTTCTCAATTTTTGACAACTGCTGTTAATTAGGATCTATCAGATTACAGCAGGGTATGAAATTTGTCTCTAATGTTTCCCAAGAGCTACATGTAGCACATAAGTAGAAATGAACATATATCAGAACTACTACAGTATTATATATTAATTAGGTTTTCTGTCACAGCAACAAATGTTTATTGGACAAATTTCATGTTAGATGTGGGAAGGGAAAGGGAAACAGGAAGGAAAGGGGAAAGGGGAAGGCAAAGGCAAAGGGGAAGATGCAGAAACCCAAACAAACATGCATTCCTGTGCCATTTTAAAAGTCAATGAGGTTCAAGTGATTTTCTCATAAATTACATTCTTTGACTAAAAGTTTAAAGAAAAATAAGTAGAGTGTAGAACATTTTACAACCCTGATTTATACCACTCTAACAGAATTACAATTAATATTGAGACGGTCAGCAAACTATTTTTCACATTCAGAGCTGCATTTGAACTGTAACAGACAATTAACTTCTCATTAAGAACTCATATAGATTGTGTTATGAAGTTTTGACATATATGCATACATGCCACACAATTAAAACTGTTTTTCAAGACATATTTTCAGTGACTAGTTGTGTCCAAAGAGGAAATAGATTTTAAAAAATGACCAGTATTTCACAGGAAAATTATTTAATTTTATCTGTAGCATTTCTACTTTAATTATTCTAGTTAAAGTAAAAAAAAAAAAAAAACTAAACAAAAATAACCCTTCCTTTTGTTATTTTACTGTGCGACTTGTCCTTATACAGAAACTTTAAAACATGGCTGGGAAAGTATCTGGTCGGACAAACTAATACAATTCGCCAGCTTTTACAAAAACCAATAGATTTAAACATCAGAAGATGGCACAAAATATTTAATTAATTCACAGTACGTATTGAGATTTATATTTATAAAGTCACAAGAAGGATCAAGTTGTTACCTTACATGTTTCATATTATTTCCTGCAAGAAATAGCACTATTTCTTGTTTAATGAGCTGTGATATTTGGTGGTGAAATCAAACCTGTTGCTCTAAAGGTTGCTACTATGCAAGCTCTGATGGAGCAAGCAATTGAAAATTTAGATGGATTTTCTCTTTTTCCTTCATACTGTGATACAAAAGGAATAAAAAAATTAAACCTAAAATCTGTTCTTCCCTTAATGTTGAACTGTAGGCATGCACCAGAGAAACATGACAGTATTTTGAAACCCTGCAGGTATTTTTGGCTGTTACAGCGGCCAGATCATGAAGTAAAGTTTAGAGTACTTTTCTTACTCTTCCACCATGGTATGGCTATTATCCTCTCTTACCATAGCTTGAGAGGTGGACATCAGGTTTTTTGGGTGGGTGG
>VZTZ01047897.1:214633-225779 GCA_013400955.1 Drymodes brunneopygia | reverse complement strand
GGGGGGGGGGCGGTGGCTGGTTATCCTTGCACCTTTTCTCTGTGCCTGTCTTCACACAGCAAGGAAGAGGACTTTTGTTACTGAGAGCTGCTTTCCACAGGATCATTGGTGTTCCTGGGGCTTGATTTTGAGGGCAGCAGCTAGGTGGTATAAGTGTGGAGGAGATCCATCTCTAAGAAAGGAGAGGTGTAGAAGAGGGAGGAGAGAGACTTCAAAGATTTTGAGAACTATCGGTTCAACATAAAAATACCTCTGAAATCAAGACCGGAGAAAAATAGAAATCACTAGGGGCAAAAAAAATTGAATTAGTTTGGCCTGTTAATGTATAATAAGAGATATGGACAGAGTTGTTATTGAAAATTCTAAGTGGGAAACCTTCAGAATTCATAACTGAAGCAAAAATGCAGGTGTGATATCTCAGTGCTTCCTGGCTAAAAAATTACAAAATGTGGAAAGCACTGGCTGACTGTCTGTGCAGAACTCCCTAAAGCAAACAAAAGAGAATCACAATTTCAGACTGGCAATAAAGTTTTCAATGTCTGAAGGAAGGGAAAAAACCCAGATATTTCTTTCACTGAAGTATTAAAAATATGCTGTACATTGTCCTCTCCTGCTCTACCACATGGATGTTCATTCATTAGGTGATTTATAAATCAACAGGAACTATAATATAACTTGCTTAAATGTTCTGAATGAGAAGGCACAAAGGGACTGGAGGATGGCACTGAAGAGCTTTTGTCTCTGTACTGGTCTTGAATGGAAGAGAGTTAAAATTTTCCACAGTAGCTGTTACGGTGCTATGTTGTGGATTTGTGCTGCACGCATTGTTGACAATACAGGGCAGTTTTCATTACTGCTGAGCTGCACTGACACAGGGTCAAGGCCTTTTCTGCTCCCCATCCCACCCAGCTGACTTGGGCAAGAAGTTGAGGCAGGGGATACGTCTGCAGCAGCTTACTACAGCTGACCAAGTGGATATTCCATACCACACGAGGATCAGCCCAGTAATACAAAGCTGGAGGAAGAAGAAGGAACGGAAGATTTTTAGAGTTATGGACATTCAGAATAATGGCATTTGCCTCCCCACACATAACACCATAACAGGAGGTTGTTACACGTGGTACAGCCCTGCTTTCCTTGAGATGACTGAACACCTTGAGATGACTGCCCATGAGAGGTGGTGAGTTAATTCCTCTGTCTGCTTTGCTTGCTTGCACAGCTTTTGCTGCTCTTCTGACTCTCTTCCCCTTCAAGTGGAAGTGAGGGAATAACTGTAGAGCTTAGTTGCTGGGCAGAGTGCTTGAGATACTGACTGATAAGATCAAGGTTTTTCTACACATTGGGAAAAGTGAAATCAAAGAGACTGTTCTCTGAACCTATTTCTCTATCATTTCAAAACTTGCATCTCTATTCCAAAATATGCTCTTCCCAGATTCAGCTAAAATTTTATCATTAGAAATGGTATTTGATTAATTTTAGATATTTCCTAGGGACACTGTTGCAATCATTATTATTCAGGGAATAATTATTTGGGTTTTGAGAATTTAGTGGCATGAGGATCAGGCATTCTTTGTCTGCATTCTTCACTTCAACAAGATACAATGCCTGTGTCAGAGTATATCTAAAGTAACCAATTTACAGTAACAAAAATATTTTATAAATTTAGTTTCTACTGCCTAATCTTCTGTTACATTACAGCACAGGGTTCATTATCTTTAATAGACTAAAACGAAATAAATTATGTAGATAGTGAATCTAACTTAGTGACTGAGTAAAATTAAGATATCTGCAGGGGAAAGATATGAATTTATTTGTGTGAAATAAAGGTGAGAGAGAATTTTATGCATCTTGCACAAATGCCAATAGAAGTATGAAGTTAACAGATGTCTGATCATATGTGTTTTTTGCTTAGGCTGTGTTTTGGAAAAGTTTAGTTAATAATTGCCAGTAGTATTAATGTTCCTTCAATCCAGATATGCAAAGCTTTTTTAAATCTACATAATCTAGCAATATTCCAAATCTATGACTTGAAAACTTATCAGATAGATAATGATATATTAGACCCGCTAAAGCAAAATCTTTTGTAATAAGGAAAACAAAGTGGCTCTGTGCATCACAGCAAATACCAGAAACAAACATCAGTAACACTCAAAAAAGCCAGACCCTAATTTTTCATGGAAAACATTTCTAACACCAATCAGCCAATTAACACAAGATAAAAGCCACTCTAGAGCAAGTCTGCTTGCAAAAAGTAGGACTGTTGTTTGCTGTTGAGTCTAGAAACTATAGTAACTTTCAAAGATTATTCTTTCCAATAGATCGACTATGTTAGAAAGAAAAGAAAAAAATAATAAAAACAGCAACAAAAAGCCTTGTAAGGAATTCAGAGATTCTCCTTTTTTTTCTTTTTGTGTCTTCAACAATTACTCCAGCAGAAATGTATTTGCAAGCAACTTGTAGAAAGGCAGAAAAAAGGACAACATGAATTTAACTGACTGCAAATTATACTGTAAGTACAAATAAGGCTTTCCCAGAGCAACATATAAATTGGATCCTTTCTAAATTCCCAGAGTGGTTCAGGGAAAGGCTATCTGTATTAAACAAGTATCCAATTCTTACTGTTCAGTCAACTTACAGCATCCAGCAAAAAAGCTTTTGAAGAATTTACAATAAGCTGGAAGGCATCCAACAATTATGGAAGGAAGAAAACTTAACAAGCAGGAAAAAGTTAAGTGTGAATACTACTGTTTCCAACCAATGCATTCTGTCAGCACGGACATTAGGCAATCTATCCTGGCAAATGTTTCATGTGTTGACATGCATATGAATGCATGTATCAACTTATAAATTAGTATGGGGAGCAAAGCTGGTAGTAGATAATGACAATTTACGAGAGCAGACAACAATGCACACTGGATTCACAATTAAAATATAGCATTTATGTATGACATGCCAAACCTCACAACACCACAGAATATTAATTTGCAGACAGAATATTAATTTGCAAAAAGGTTTAGACTTCAGGATAATTAGAGATAGGAGCAGAGATAATTGGTTAAGGTAGCACAGAAACAGCAGAAAAATCACTATGAAGTGGAAACCACAGATATAAACAAAAAATTATCCTAAAATAAGAGAACAAAACCAAATCTTCTGAAGTATCTTTTGCACAGAGGTGCTTTAAAGCATATTTGTGCAGGAGTTTTAGGCATACTAAATCAGAAAGAAAAAACATTTATACCCAAGAACCAAAAATCTCACTAAATCCACATGTATATATAGACTTTATAGTCTTTAAAATGATGAGATGTGCTTTTTTTCACTTATGTAATATACACCATGAAAAATTCTTTTTTTAATTGACCCAAAGAGATGTAAGCATGTAACATAAATATTCTTTAAAATCCTCTGCAAAATATATTTCTCCTTCTACCATCCTTACAATAAGTTTTGTCATACTGTGTCTCTAGTTGCAAAAGACAGGCTTAACACCTCCACTTCAAAAATAAAATAATAAAAAAAAAGAAATTTAAAAAAAAAAAGAAAGAAAGAAGAACTACTCCATTCTTTATGTATTTTATGTCTATATCTTATTAGTCCTCTCAGCAAAGATCTCTTCATGTGTTCTTTCCTTTTACTGGAAGGAACAGGTTGAATTACACAACTTGCCTGACCAGCAAAAGAGATTAACCAGAACATCATGTTTGCTGAAACCAGTTGAGACATCCACAATTCCAAGACTGTGGGTTAGAAGACTCTTGTGTTATTTTTAATCCTTCCCACAACAGATATGGCTCTTGGTATCCAAAAAGCAGCTGCTGTCTTTAAAGTCTTACAGATTCAGAGATTTGAATGGTTTCTAGAGAAGACAATATATTGATGACTACCTGCAGCCCAGGAAGGCTTCAAACAGTTTAAAACTGTACAGGAGGCATCACACCTAGGATAGGTAACATGACACTTACTGGGTAGAAGAAATTCAAAGAATTTGAATTGCTTGTCACCCTTCAAGTTGCTGAAACAAACAAAAGCTATATAAAACAATATATCAAAATCCAAACGAACGTTTTGGCTGAAGTGTAATGCATTCAAACTTGAGATAGAGCCACTTATAGTGTCATAAACAAATCTGTAACAAATTCAGAAAAAAAAGAAAAAAAACCAAAAAAACCACAACCACAAACCAGTCTACTCCAGTGGAGGAGTCACTAACTCCTGAAGATAATGGTTTCAAAAATATCCTTCCAGGAGGTTAAATATCATATCCACAGAGGACATTTCCAGCAATGATTGCTCCCTCGCATTCAGAAACACAAGCCTAAAAAATCTTGCCCAAACTCATGAATATTTGATTTTAGGAGACAGATTCCACAACTCCAGAAGACCTGCTCTGTTACATTACTAGAAGATCTTCTCTTTTATTACAGAAGAGTAAATCCTCAGAGGCTGACAAAACACCTTTCCTAACAACATTTCTCAAGATAGCATATATACTTCAAGCTGCAAACACACATCTGTGTTTGCATTAGGTTAATGCACATAAGCATGTGTTTGCTTTAACAAAAGTCACAATAGGTGATTTTGCCATCATACTTCAGAATGAAGTGGCTTTTCTCCCTTCTACACAAATTTTAGCATTAGGAACTCAATCTGTAATGTTAATCACAACACTTTCTACTTAGCAACAAGCATTTGAGCCCAGTGTTTCCGAAGTACCATCCCAATTCAAAGACTACTGTAAAATCCTAAGAATTGAAATAAAATTAGGCCCTAGCCAATCCATTTTATTTAGTTTTGCACAAAGGCGTTCAGATGCCCTGCAGCAGGGTAAGAAAGAGGATTCTGTACCCTCCCAACATTGATTTCAATGCCAGTTAGGATATTAAAAGAATGGCACTTTGTGACTCAGCTGCACTGAGCTATTTCTGTGATGGAGCAGTGTAATAAATCCAGCTTAATTTAATGGCTACGTTTTGTCTACAGTTAATACTTGTTACTGACAGAAACTCAATTCCAAGTTCTTTGGGCGAGAGACTATCTTTACCACAACATATTTTTAACATGCAGTACATAAAGGTTGAGATTCAGAACAGAAACAACTGCAGCAGACAGAACCCACTTGTGAATCAGCTTGACATTTGCTCTAGACAGCTATTTCAGAACATTACTGTTTAACTTTGGGTCACCCAATTAGACAAGTTGTAAGTATTTACAGAGAGAATCCCTGGTGGCTTTATATCATGTCCAGAGCAGGTAAATGACAGGTTTTTCTGCATCAAATTTACCAGTGAAATATTTTTGCACACTTTAGAGTGATGGAGACAAGGAAAACAAAGGAAAATGCCCCTTCCCAGCCAGTTTCTCCATTCTTGCTCTCAATCACTTTTGAGAGTTCAACATTTCATTACCAAAAGTACCAACTACAATTTAATTAGTCAGTGAAGCCTCCATACACAAAACTAGTCTGTTAAGTTTGGTATTATGAAGAGTTAGCTATTCACTTTATGGAGCTGTAAATAGCAATGCTACTCTTGCCAGCCTTTTCTAAATTGAATATGACAGCTTTGATTTTTTACATGAAATATAATACATCAGGTTGAACAGCTGGAAAAGCTAGAGCTTTAACTAACCACTTACAAGGTTTTATGAAATATTAAATCAGAAATTTATTTACCATATAAGCTATATGCTTTACAGTTGCAGTCAAAAAACCTCAAAGCTTGAATAGATCTCATTTGTAAAAGTAAATATATACTTGTACATGTAGGATTGTGTGTGTATGTGTAAAGGGATTGCATGTATCCACATATACATGTCTGCTTGTATATGCATCTCTCACATACGTGTGGACAGAAATCACTAAATGCAGATGCTTGGGGTGGGTGAGGTTTTATTGAACTTCAATGGGAATTCAAGATGCTTGTAAACTTCCTGACTCAACACCCTTCCACAAATTCCTGTAAAACCTTCCTAGGTTTTATCCTATGAGAAATCAAAATAGAATAGAATAGAATAGAATAGAATAGAATAGAATAGAATAGAATAGAATAGAATAGAATAGAACAGAATAGTCCCATTAGTAGGCACCTACAGGCATCATCTAGTCCAACTGCCTGACCACTTCAGGGCAGACCAGAAGTTAAAGTCCATTATGAAGAACATTGTCCAAACGCCTGGTTTAAAGAGATTTACAGGCACAGAATATCAACATGTGGTCTTGTTTTCACCTTAATTCAGGAGCAGGCAACTTTATAATTGGATCACAACACGAGGACAGCAGCATGGTTGCCTTTTTCTGGCTGCTTATCAGCCAGGCAGCTTAATGCATGTGCTGGTGCCTGGTTTTGTCCCTCCCCAGGGAGCTCTCCTCGATGAACTCCTTGGGGTTCCTGCCTTGGCAGGGTACGCCCCTGGGGTGACACAGAGAGCAGCACCAACTCGTGACTCCAGGCAGGGGGAGGGAATTGGTTGCAGCTGTAGCAAGGCTGCACCAGGCAGCTCAGGCTGGTAGGAGAGCAGAGAACCAGGATGGGGGGGCAGAGGCTGGCATTGAAGAGCTCATGAGTGGATGGGGGTGATGAGTTGTGGGGCACAACCTGGACCTGGAGACCCCCAGCTGGAAATATCTGCTCTAGGGCTGGCTACAGAAATGGGCCTGGAGAAGGCCAGCACTAACCTTCAGGGGGTTCAGGAAAAGAGTCTGGAACAACCTGGCACATGCCCATGTGGAATGACCCCTCCACAAACATCCCCACCTACCCATCAAGAAAAGAATAAAACTGTGAGGACAGCAAGACCACATGCCCTGTTCATAACGCTGGGACCTTTCCAGTCATTATCATGCCTTTATATTATTTGAATAGTTTGATCTGGAGGGTTGGGAACTCTTGAGGGCTGGTGCCTCCCCAGCTGATGGCTCAGTCCTGGTTTGGTCAGCCCCCAAGACACTCTCCAAGGTGACCAGTGCAGTGCCAGCCTCTTATGAGCTGGAGAGGTGTCTGGGCTATTCACTGGGCCCACAGCCGAGCTTTCACTGCCCTGGTTGGAAGCGGAGGGCCTAAGCACAGCCTTCCCTGCTTCTTTCTGAGTCTCTTTGTGCTCTGCAGGGATGGCAATTGCAGCAAATGGGGGGCTTCTGGTTAACTGCAGTTAACTTAAACCCCCACCACAGGCAGTGGAGGAGGTGCTGGGGAGCTCATTGGCACAGGGTCTTGCAGCACTGCTGAGGGAGGCTGGGAGAGGAGGGAGACCCTCCTCAGGAGGCAGCGGGACCAGGGACACATGCAGGCTGCTCCCTTGCTCCAGTGCAAGGTGTCCTGCCCACCCAGCAGACAACATCCTCTGGTGCACCATGGCACAGCCATGAGTGCACGCTGTTGCACAAAAATCAACGTGGCAGAGACCATCAGCTCATCATGGACACAGGACTGAAGGATCTGGAGGAGTGTTGGGTGGCTCTGGAAGTTGTTCATCCTGTTCAGGGCCTGGAGGTTGCCCACAGAATGCCTGGGCACCCTTTCTGGAGCCCACCATTAGGGTGCCTCATTTTCTTTTACTCTTCTCTCCAATATAAAATTTGTCAGCCTAGAGAAAAACATTCCAAGTGTAACTGTGGTCTTATGCAGCATATCCTGGCCTGTGCCCCAAGGACAAGAACATTTTGCCCAGATCTCCAAGCTTGCAAAACTCCTCTGATTCCTTAAGAAAATTTATTTCTTTTCATTCCTCCAGGCCTGGCAGGACTCTCAACTGTGAAGGCACCACATGGCATTTGTGCTGTGTGGAGGAGTGGCAGCTGATAATAATCTTCCTACTGAGCAGTGTTCAACACAAGGTACCCAGCAAACTCAACCTACCACAGGAAACAAATAGGTCACTTAGCCTACTTTTGGCCTTTTTTTTACTGGGGGACAAATGGACCCATTAAGGAAAAAAAGAAACTAAAGATCTAGACACCTTCCTCTTCAACAAGGCAGAGTGGCACGTGTATTGTAGGAGGCAATTATTCTATGATTCTACCTATAATAGTCATTTAAAAGGTATCTACAGGGAAACTAAAGTCTGTAGTCTTCTTGTTTCCTGAAAAATTTCACTGGTGGAGGAAAATCTTATATACAAATAGAATCTTTCACTGAACATCTGCACTCTCTAGGTGCACATAGGATGATTTCATATTCATCTCATAAATATATACATGACACATAAAATATTTCTAGATTCACTCTCAATTCCAGTAGCATCTCAGAATATATTCTACAAGACTTCTTAACCCATATAGTGCCCTGTAGACTAGTGGCTAGCAGTGGGAATTCTTGACAACTATAAAAAATACAGATGAAAGATAATTTTTGGCTACAGCTTTGCCTCTCATCTGGACAGCATAAAGAGTTTTATCCAGAATTTTTCTCTGAAGACATTTTGACAGTCATGAATCTCACTTAAGGAATGCCCAAACTCATATATTATTCTATAGTTTCATCAATGGAGCATATTATAATACAGGAATTCTTAGGAACTGGGGGGAGGGAGAGAAGAACAGAAATGCAATAATGCTCCTTTAAGTTGTTAAAAAGTACGGCTAACTGGTACAGCTCCTAACATGCCTGTAGGAAGCTGACCAACTTCCTTGGCTTCAGAGCTGTAAAGTCAGTTTGTGGGCCCCAAAATTATAACATTGTGTTTTTCAGTGCTAGAATGTCCAGAAGTCTAGGTCACCATAGACAACAGTTTTGTTCCTGGAATTGCTGCCAAGAAACTAGGTAAAACAAATTCTATCAAAACCATTTTTTACAAATCAAACACTTATATTGAAAGAATTATCTTTGCATTATTACTTTTAAAGTGAACTGACAGCGTGTTATAACAGCAGCTGGTGAGGCAGAGCCCCAGTTAAGAATGTTCTGATATCTTCAAAAGAGATCAGAATGTTGAATATATAGCTATCAGACAACTTGCTTTCTGCAACTGTAGCATTGCTGGGCACAATCTGTCTATTGTTTAGTCCCTTTTTTTTTTTCAGTTGCTAGAGTTAAGACAAACATAGGTAAACTGAAAACTAAAAAAGTTCATTTACCTGTATTTTTCTTTTAATTCATAGCAATCATATAAAAATAAATGTAAAATCACCTAAACAAAAACATTGGTTTTAATATCTGCAAAGTGTCTATTCACACCTCATAAGTAGGATGGAAAGATTAAGAATAGTCAGTCCTATAATTATTAAACACAACAGTCACACTGTTTTATCTATTTCTTAGAAGACATATTCCAGATGGGCTCAAAATAAATGAAACACTGGTTAATAAGTGTACATCAACATGCCATTCTAATCTAGTTTTTTCATAATATTTCACATAATAATACTGAGGTACTGGGGTGCATTTTCACTTTTGTACAACCTGTCAATTCCATCTTAAGGCTCTTTTGTTTCTGCTGAGAATATCATCCACAGGTTCAGTTCAGTACCATCTGCTATACACTTTAGGAATCCCAAGCAACAGCCTTGCCCTTCAAAACAGCAATAATTTGGAGTCATAAAATCCCCTACTGTGTTGGTATAATTTGGGAGGCATCACACAATCACAAATTTCATTTAATGTTTCTCCATCAACTATTTTACTTACTTTTTTCCCTTCACTTTTATTAGCATTTTGAGCATGCTAGATAGAATTGATCTCCTTTTTCCTGCTGATTTGGAAGTGATAAAACATGCAGGAGAGACAACATGTTAAATTTTCTGTGCTGTGATACTCCCTCACTCAGATGTTTATGAAAAATTGTCACCTTTCTGGAATCCCTTGTCATCAGTTCTCCAGTTCTTAAAGACAAGAAAAGAGATAAGGGCAAATTACAACACCAAGGTGGGAACTGGTTTGAAGACAATTGAGTGAAGACAAAGATAGGTAATTATTTTTTAAATGTCCTTTCAAACAATATTTCAAATATTCAGTCTTGATCTGTCCAAAAGGAAATTATCTGTTTTAGAAATTTCCCTTAAGTTTGAAAAATGCCTTTAACAACCCTGTAGAATATTTTAAATTGAAAAAATAAAGTGTAGTTGCATTTTCAAAATGCTTCCAAGAGCATGTCATGGCTCTGCACAAAGGCAGTACTAAATATTGTGGAGCCAGAGTCTCAGAAGCTGAGATGTGTGTGTGGTACGGGTACAGAAGTTGTATCTACACACCAGTTTGCACCAGAAATATCTAGCAGCACTTGCACAGTCCTTCATATGATAAACAGGGTAAACCAGCCTGTAAAGTTAAACCAGACTGTGAAAGGACTGGTACCAGAATCCAAGCTAGCTCTTGCTTTTTCCACAGTCTGCACTGCAACCCATCCACCCACAAACAAAGTGCTTGGGTGCTTTGCTTAGTTTTCATTAGTACCCAAAGCATATCCTAGCTTTGTAACTGTGTGCATACTGAGTTGTTCCTGTTCCACAGTTCAGCATCACAGAGCACAAGTACTCACTAGACTAGACTGCACTGCTGTATAATTAGCAGTGTTGCCAGCACATGGCACTTCAAATATCCCTTGTACCCATAACATTTAATTTTCTTTAGTTTGCTTATTTATGCAGGAAATTATTAAAGCAAAAATTAAATGAAAATTGACTCCAGCTATGCTAAAAATGGAAGTAGTTTCTCAACTGTTTAGACAATTCCTGACTGAAAATACATTGTACTTTCTGTGTATTGCAAAAAGAGAAGAGAATAACAAGATTATGAATTAATGTGTTGTTTGAGGAGATATGAATTACGAAGCTGACCTTGTCTACTTGAAAATAACCAGAACTGTGGTTATGGTCCAGGAAACTTATTTACAAAAAGCCAACAGTAATCAAGAGTGTTTGGACAAAACATACATAAAATTATGATAGCACACTGTACATCAGGCTGGGGATTTTTATAATTGTTTTTTCAGCTGTCATAGAGGAATGCAGTTTGACTGAATAAGCCAATTAAATAAAATTTCAGGAATCACTGAACACTTACTGAAACCTACAATAAGGTCAAACAGCTAGTCTGAGATGAGAAATAAAATTATCTCTGTTTGAAATGATTGCTCTAGATTTCTCTAGCTGTCATGGTGCAGAAATAGTAAGGATATTCTTCTCTATTTGTTTTCCTTTTTTTTTCCCTTT
>VZTZ01047897.1:127892-210651 GCA_013400955.1 Drymodes brunneopygia | reverse complement strand
GAATGAATATTGTTTGTAATCAGGAATACCCCTAATGCCAATGGAGATCTGATCTATTCCCTGCCAGTACTGGAGGTGGAAGTGGAACAGCAGTCTCACCAGCTCCCTGCTTATGCTACACACCAGCATCCACAGACTTAGTGGTAGATGCTTGGGCAAAATCTTTTTGCCCAAAGATAGGATTAAACAGTGTTTTCTGGTATAATCTTCCTCCAGTTACAAGTAAGTGCCTGGCCTATTTAGTTTGATTTTAACTTTCACAAGTGCATAAAAATAATGTTTGAAAGTTAAATACTATTTTTACCTTTTTTAAAAATTTATTAAAAAGAAGTAGGGATAAAAAGGCCTGTAGTAGGAAAAATAAACCTGTCACACTTGTCCCAACATTATTAAAAAGACTAAAGTGTTTGTTAGTGGTCTCATAACAGAGTATGAGCTAATTTTCAGCTAACTACTGGAAGATTATATAATCTTCTATGTATCTCTTCAGACCCTGAGACTTTGGGCCTCTATTCCTGTTCATGGTTTTCAGATTTGCCTTTTCTTCAAGCAAGGCCTTCATTAGGGTTTTTCAGCTCAATTATCCTACTTTCTGAATTATTTAGCTTCTTGACAAACATTGTTTCCACCTCTCTTTTTTTGCTCATGCTGGACTCAGTTCCTCCTTTGAATGTCAATCAAGAGAAGGGAATTAATGAAGTCACATAAACTTGTCAGATGTTACACACATTTCTTAAACCATGTAGCAAAAAGAAAGAAAAGCGTGCTAGACTCAAGATAGAAACCAGATGACAAAAACTCACATATAGTCTGTATTTGTTCACTGGGACAGGGAGTTGAAAGAACAAGGAAAGATTTCCCTGAGTGAAAGATGACTATTAACCTTTGCTGGCCTCTCATACATTATATCACAGAAGATGCAGGGATTCCCAGACTGAGAAAAATGGCTTTGTCCTTACCTTCAGCACTTCTTACTTTTCTGTTGAAGTTTCTTCTAAATACTTAGCCAAAAGAGGTCTGTCCTTTAATTCGTCTGTGTCTTTGATTGTTTGTTGGTTTTGCAAAAGCCTAAATAAACCCATAGGATGGGGGTTTTGTTTAGGGAGATGAATTGTATCTAAAGGCAACTGTAATAAGATTATCACATCAATGATGAATGTTGTGTCAGGTTCATATTGGGTTTTTTGGTGTGTGTAGTCTGTTTCCTACCTGTTGGGTTACAATAAATTTTTTTGGAAATCTTTGTTTTCCTCGGTCCAGTTTCACTTCCAGTTGTTATTTCACAAGCAGTTAAAGAAAAACAACTCAAAAGCATCACAGAAACAACACTTGTTTAAAAAATTCAACCAAAATGTGAGAGTGCTTTCATTTGTCAATATGAAACATATACTCCATAATTATAAACTACTGGTTATAATAAAAATCTGCTGTTTCAAAATACTTTCATAAGGCAGACTCAGAGAATATAATGAATATAAAACAAAGGAACGACTGGAAGTGCCACACTAAAACAGAGAACATATTCCTTACAACATATGAGTTAGGCTTTATATCAGCACTGATTTTGAAAGGAAGGTATTTTCTCATTTTAAATTGAAACCGTTTTATTTTTTAATAAACAGAAGAATTTAAATACAGGAAAGATATTTTGATGCCTGTGATATTCAGTGACTTTCCACTAACTTTATACTAGCGCTTTCCACCTCATGTTTATGTTACTTAATCTTACTAAATTGAATATTTCTGCAGTAAATTTAACAGAAGCTATTATTTATTTTAGTAGAAGCTATAAACTAAACCTATTTCCACTCTTATCTGAAAACTCGTATAAAGCACAGGCTCTTGTTTCTTCTTTCATTCAAGATGGTTTGAAAACAAAATACAATCAAAAAAATCCCTCTTCTCCTTGGTTGCACAACTTACATACCCTGACCCTGGAAACCTGCAATTCATATATTAATAAAATCAAGGAATTGTTAAGGTTAAGGTTGGAAAAGACCTCTAAGATCATCAAGTTCAACTGTTTTACTAACCCTTTTGTGATCATCACTAAACCATGTCCCCAACTACCAGATCCACATGACTTTTGAACACGTCCAGGGATGGCAATTCCACCAGTACCCTGGACATCCTGTTCCAACATTTGAACACCATTTCAGTGATTTCGCCTGATATCAAACCTAAACTTCCTCTGGTGCAATTTGAAGCTATTTCTTCTCACTCTTCTCCATATTACGTGGGAGAAGAGCCAGACCCCCACCTGACTGCAACCTCCTTTCAGGCAGCTGTAGAAAGCTGTAAGGTCCTCCTTGACTCTTCTTTTCTCCAGGCTCAACAGCCCCAGCTCCTTCAACTGCTTCTCATGTTGCCAGGTGAAGAACTGCTTGCCCCTAGTGGGCTAATACAGTGGTAATTTTACAAAATCATTAGGCTATGGAACTGGGCAATCAAAAGATACAATAAAACGTCAAACAAGCAAAGGAATAAGGAACTACACTTCATTGACCTAAGGACTCACAAAAGAATTAACACATTAACTTCTCCCCTAATTTGGAAAAATAACACCAGTTCATCCTGTGGTCAGACACAACTGTGAGGTGGCTGGCCACCAGAGACCACCAACAGCACCCCCAGGACAGAAGAACCTATGTGCTAATGGAAGGGATATATGTTAATGGCTTTGGGGAAATTATTATCATGTATATGTTTCTTCTGGGAAAATCTATGAATATGTATGTAAAACATAGTATGCAAACAGGAACTTTTTCTGTACTTAGCATGTATAACAGGTGGAGCTATCCACCGTGTATCTGGTGTCATAATGAAAAGTGCCCTGCTCCAAAATACAAAAATTATAATCTTAGAGAGTTTGCTCTTTTGCTGTTTTTTGGCAACACTCATAGAACTTGTGCTCCCTACCCTTCCCCAGCTTTGATGATCTTTTCCAAACTTGCTCCAACACTTCAAAATCTTTCTTGTAGTGACGGGTCAAAAGCTGAATACAGGATTCAAGGTACACTGGTGCCGAGTAAGGGGAAAGGATCCCTTCCCAGTCATGCTTGACACACTATTTCTGATATTCACTCTAAAAATGGCAACATAAAAATATGATTTAGCTTCTATGTTAATTAAGTGCAAATTATTAAAAGCATTTAAAGGTATTAAGACAATCATGGGAGACAGAATGTTTCCTTTTTAACAGTCCTGCAGAGGTATCTGCAGAATCAGATGTTTGAAGCTTCACATAATACCTCTCAATTTTCCATCTACAAACATTCTACAGTAGTTACTGTTTGTAGAAAACTGGGTCTCTTTGAAGAAGGAGCCAGATTGTAAGTATCTCATATTATCAGTAGGACACCTTTTCCAGAACACAGTCTAGTAAGCAGAGCAGGCCAGTCCTTAGTATGTTTCTGAAGAGCAATTGGTTCAAAACAGGCCTGGCTGTATGAACAAAAAATACCAAGAAAAGATAATTTTATCTAGCTAATATTCTCTAAACACATTTGGCACCTGCAGTGCACTGGCTAATGAAAGAATAATTTTAAGTATGACTTTGCAGGCCTTGCTTTAGTAATTAGGAATGTTTCTTAAGGTCCATAAAATAAGTAGTAGACCACATACCAACAAAGATAAGGCAAACTACATTAAACATCACAGTGTAATGTAATGTAGAGAGCTGGAGGTGGTTTCACAAGTGCAGTGCACATATGTGTGTTAGGCATGACTTGTGGATCTCCAGTGCACACGAAACATTTCTGTGGTGGCTGGAACAGGACAAGTTTGCCTGTTGTGATTGCATCTTCAAAGAAAAATTTCCATTTCCTTCATGTTGACAACTCCCAGTAAAATAATGATACTGATCTTTAAAAAACACCTGGTTTTCTTGTTCCAAAATGCGTTTCTGTAACAAATTGATTAATTTCTGAGAAGTGAAAGCTTCACTGTATGTGCTTTTTATTTTTCTGCCCAAAAGGGGAAAAAAATCTGATATGCAACTTACTAATCAAATTCACTCTGAAACATAGAGAGTTCAGAAAATTAGTGTTTCTAAGTGGTATTTGTATTTACCATTGTACTGAATTTGGCCAGGATGAAATTGACTTTCTACACAGCAGCCCTTTGGGTGCTGTGCTCTGCATTCATGGCTACAACACAGCTGGTAGCACATCTGTGCTTTGGCTATTGCTGAACACTTCATGCTTGCACAACATTAAGGCTTTCTCTCTTCTCCCTTCTCCCCCTGTGAGCAGACTGAGAGTGGAAGAGGTTGGCAGGGCACATAGCCAAAAGAGCTGACCAGATATGGCCAATGTATTATCTCATATAATATGACATCTTGCTCAGCAATGAAAGTTCAGGGAGAGGAGGAAGGAGGGATCTTTGTGGTTCTGGTATCTGTCTTCCCAAACAACCATTATGCTTTTGCCCTGCTTCCCAGGGAGCAGTATGTTCTGGGAAGTGGCAGACACTACTCATTTTTCTTTCCATGTAGATTCTACTTTTCTTGTTAAAATGTCATTGCCTCTATCTGTGAATCTTCTCACCTTCTTTCTATTTTGTCCACATTCTGCAAATGTGAGTGGAGAGCTAGGCGGATGTTTGCTGGGACAACCCACTACACTCACTCTACAGCTTTACAATGTTTTTTGCACTATCCATTCACTTTGATATTTCTTTTCCACTGCTTATCTTCTCTGACTAACATATTCACTGGAAAATCTTTTTTTACCTTCCTTCCCCCCTCCCCTTTGTATTTCCCTGTGGAAAAGTGTATTCAAACATTTTAAAAATAAAAGAATAATTCAACGAGACAAATGAGACAACTATGTCTCATTTAGAGACTCTTACCCAGAATTATAGGATGTTTCATGTGCATAGACCCATAGAATATGCTGAGTTGCAAGGGACCCATGAGAATCATCGAGTACAAGTCCTGGCACTGCACAGGACAACGCAGGAATCACACCATGTGCCTGAGGGCATTGTCTAAATGCTTCTTGATCTCTGTCAGGCTGGTGCTGTGACCACTGCCCTGGGGAGCTGTTCCAGTGCCCAACCAGCTTGTGGGTAACAAACCTTCTCCTGATATCTGACTTAAACCTCCTCTAACTCAGCTTCATGCAATTTCCTTGAGTTCTGTCACTGGTCACTATTCTGAGGGTGGGAGAAGGCATATGTTTCAGGTTTGAGAAATATTTAAATTTTAGGAATATTTTAATAGACATTGCAAAAGCATCCCTTGGGCTTTTACATAAAATTTTTCCTGATGCAAAAAGAGCTCCTTCAAAATGAAGCACATGCATTTTGCTTCATAGGAAATAAGTGAATGAAGTACTTGTGGAAAGCTGAAATCAGAACATAGAGACCCCCCAAATGTTCTCTGCAGTAAGAAACTGGTTAAAATGTGAACCATGTGACTTCCCTTTGAGCATTTCCAATATGATGAGAAGAATCAAGATATGTCAGTAAGCAACAACATGATGATAAATCACCAGTGTGGGCATCTATAGAAAACCAGCACATTTTTTGGGTATGTGACAAAACTCTAATGCTGCTCCACACACAGAGCAGTGTTGAAACACATAGTAGTTTAGCATTCCTCATGCCACTTTTTTCACCAACATAAAATTTAAAAAAAAAGAAAGAACAAAATAAAACTTTTAAAAAGGGGGTCGTGGCTGTTATTCTAAATAATCAGACAGAATAAACATCCTAGAATCAATGCAAATACCATGGAGAGAGAGCTGTGGATCTTACAGAGTAAATGAGAAATATTTAAGAATGAACAATGTTGCTGATGGTATGCATTAGAGAATTATGTAAAAGGGAAAAAAAATCTATTTAAGGGCAGCCTTGGTACAGAACAAAACAAATACTGACTAAACAAAAATAAAAAGGGAGAAGGAAGTTTCTAGCTGTCAGAACACGAAGCTTGACAACAGCATTTGAGAGCATTGATAATGATCTAGGGAAAAGGGAAAGGATGTTAAGACACTTCCCATTCTGCCTGGCAAGGAAAACATACATTCATAGACTTTGAAAAAAGTTGTAATTATCAGAAGGCAGGTTGATGGAGCAATTTTTGCAATAAGACATATGAGTCTTCTGACAAGAACAACAAATGTCATTAAAAAATTAATACTGATAAGTTAGCATAATTTTGTAATACAAAACTATAAGGCTGGACAATTTTAAAATAATAATGAGTAGCCAACTTATTCAACATTCAGTTAAGACCAGGTAATCAAGTCAAGAAATACAATGAAGAATGTGGTAAAACAATTACAAACTTCATCAGCACATTCTCTTAATGACTTGTAAGTTAGGTATGACATCTTAGAGGTCTATTTTTTAAATACAAAAATCACTTGGCATGTGGCATTAACACCTATGCTGGTTCACAAAAACAATGAAAATAAAAATACTCCCAATAGCCAGTTAAAGAAGAAGATAGCAATTGCTGACTTCAGATAAACAGAGCACTTGTTCTGCTACAGTCTATCCATCTATAGCAATCTAAATTCTATGGCTGCTTTATTTTCATATCGTCAGAATTTTTCACCAAATCTATTAGTAACATCAAATTATAACTTCTTTTATGAGAAAAAAGTACATTTTTAAGATCAAAAACAGCAAGAAAATAATAATTTCCTAAAACAGTTAAAAATGCACTGAATATATCTGTAAACTTAGGGGACAGAAAAAGAGAGAAAATAGATACGGGTCTAAAGGGCAAGGTTGAAACAAAGACAGTATTAATGGAGTTTTTTTTTTAATTGTTAAGAAAAACAATAAAATAACCTTGTGAAGTTTATGCATTCATTACACAAGTCAGGCTACATCCTATATTACATTAAATCTGTGGTAATATTCACACTGTACTCCTCTGTCTTTTCCTATCACATGATCATTTCTGCAGATTTGTCCATGTAATTGGGGTGGAAGGGAGAGAGAGAAGGGGATTGCTCATATTTCTGAAAACAAATCTCACTTTTCAAGCTGAATCAGCAAGCTTCAGAAACCTCACAGAAGAAAAGTTACTAAGAATGGTCCTTCAAGTATTCTAATGAAAGTTGGCTTCAGTGGAGTGAGACACTCTACAGAAGTGAGAAAACACAGAGGATGCCCATTTGTGGGACAACAGGGTCTGTAAAATAATTTGGCTAGAAATCAGTCACAGGGTACTTACATTATGAGTTACAATCACTATGAGCCCAGGTAGTATATAGAATCCACAGGACATTTACACCTTACGAATCTAAAGACATTGCCCTATAGAAATGAAGGAGGCACTCATAGGAAATGTGCAAGCTGGAGGCAAAGTGAAACATTTGGGCAGCTCCAGAACTATTCAAAAAGTTGCATGCAATACAATGATGATGATAATGTGAATTCACATTTACTTTTTAATTTTGTCATCTCATACAAAGATTCTGGAAGTAGAGAAGTGACCTACAGTGCGTTTGACAGTCTTTTCCACAGTACTGGAAGTTTCATCTAGATACCTTAAACTTATTTATGATGCCAAATAATCCCTTTCAATCAATTTCATTGCTACAGTGTACTCACTGCTGTAGTATTCTTCCTTCAACAGTTCTACTCAAACGTCTGATTAAAAAGAAAAATTATATGAACACAAAATTCATGCTATTTTCTTTAACTAAACTGGCCTGGACAGATGCTAAAATGCAGGCAAGTCTAGCCTAAGGCTTTGTACTGCAAAAGAAATTAATGTATATGAGTGCATGTAATTTCCTGAAAAATTCTACTATGACATCAAAAGTCAAAGCTGATCATAGGAACACTTTTCCCTTGGCAAAATGTCACTGATTTCCATGGCATGAATTATATGGAATCAATCACTCCAATGCCAGATAACTTCCCTTCTAATAAGCCTCTCTACATCTAATGTACAGCAAGGCTTTAAGTTAAAGTGCTAGATATTACAGTAATTTTCAGTAGCACTAAAACTGGGGAGAAAAATCTTTGTAATCTAAAGTGCACTTATGAAACATAATTCCTAATAATTTGATCAAAGTGTCTCTAAAGTAGTTGAGAAATAGGAATAACAGAAACGTGTAATGCATATATTTGTGCCTCTAGGCCTTGACACCACCCCCAAGTATAAGGCAAACAGCAACACTTGTAGCATTTTTGCTGGAAAAGTCACTTTCAGCAGCTGTATGCCAATCCTGGGCATGCATCTTTTCTCCAGCCAGGCAAGGAAAGGACATGAAATGCCAATGAACCAAGGTACTCTCCCCAGCTCGCCCTACCACCAGTGCATTTTGCAGAACCACAATCAGCAGGGTTATATAAGAGAATTTAAGATGACTGGATGGGTGGGAGCCGTGTTGTGAATGTGGGGACTTTCGTGGGAAAAGTTAGCCAGATTCCCCTGGGGTTTAGTGTAAGATCGAGGTATAGAGTAAGAGAGGGGTGAAGGGACTGGAGGCTGCTACCTGTCTCCCATACATGACAGTATCTGTCAGCTCCAGCTACTCAAAACTCTTCTTTGTTCACACCACTTGTGGTGCCGAGAATGTGTCACATTAAGAATCTCAACCAGAGCAGAAAGCGAGTGTCCCCTGCACTTAGCTGGCCTTTCCTCAGCACTCTGCTGTCAGACAGAAGACACATGAGTAGGTAGCTTGCTTGTCACCGCAAAAATCATCCAGATGCACCACTTGTGTCACTATTTGCCCTTGCAGACAGCCTCTATGGTCCCCCATGTCCCCCACGATCTAGCAGCAGTTTGCATCTGGCTGAGCTGAAAATGGCCTTGTGCTTATCTTTAGACTCCTCATTCTGTGTCTATATTTATGACATGACTACAGTAGTAAATTTTCTACTCAAATTACGAAAGACAGAAAAGCTATACTAAGCCATGGCAATTTCTACCAACAGGTGTAATTGCTATGTTTTCTATGTACAAGTACAGCCTTTCTAAAATGAAAATGAGAATTTCTTTCCCACAAACAGAGGACCACAGAGATTCAGAAAAAAATTACCTTCCTGCTTCCCACAGTGTAGTACTTCTTAATAAATAGATTTTTTGAAAGAGAACTGGCTAACTTTGAAGTGGCACAAATGAGGAGCAGCTAAATCTTCTGGGCTAAAAACCTTCCTGAAACTTCAGAAAGCCAAATTCATACAAGTTTGGAAGTGTATTTTTTTTATATAGATCACTGGTAAATGATAAGTTAATAAAAATCTGTCATGCTGAATGTAGAGCTACCAGGACTAGAGCAGATGGCATACGGTCTTTTTTACATGAAAGAAAAAATCTCTGTGATTGTGAAATGCTACACTTCATTTACCATCCCTCTCAAAACCAAAAAAAGTCCTACAGGCTCTATTGTCCCTGCATTACAGCACTTCTGCTAGCTAGCCAGACCTTGATTTTTGCCAACAGATGCTGAAATTTCACCTGCAGGAATAGACAGACAAAACTAAATTCTAATTAGCTGTCTGTACACTGCTTTGTGCCACAGTTGTTGCTGTATCTGGACACAGGCTCCCAGAAAGTTCCTTTTGGTCAGAATGAAGACAAAAAATAGATTCTTAAATACAAATGTATTTTAAAGCTACATAATACATAAGTAATAAAATAGTAAGAGTGAAATGTAGGGTGAGATATGATGAAAAGATAAAACAAGGAAAAATCATACGTGATAAAAGTGTTTGATAAGACGTAACCTTGACTGTAATAGTGAACACTATTCTGAAATATACAGTACTAACCTAGCTTTTGTTAATCTGTTGATTTTGTTCTGTTGTTATTGTTTGGTTTAGTTTCCATTAAAACTACTTCTATTTGCAGTTTAGATAAAAATTGTGCTCACATTTCAAAAGACATGAAGACATGAAGCTGGAGAGAATCAATTTCTAAATACCAATTTGACAACATAGCCAGAGCAATTATAGGGAGCAAGAAGTGCATAACTGACAGACAAATTCCAGTACCTTTGAAATTAAAAAGCTTCTTGAGGAATTCTAGTATAGTCTGAAAGTCCTCTAGTCTTGGAAGAACTGACCTGTTTATGTATTGCAACACTGACAGAGTGAATAGAAGTCATAATACATTTTTAAATTAAAAGGCATTCCTGACTGAAGATGTACATTTCTAATACATTCCAAGACTCCTCTCTCATGTACCATGCAACAATTCTCTCTGATATTTACAGCCATCTAAAAAATCAACTGACCACAAAACAAGTGAAAAATGTGAAGCTTCAGATCCATGTAGTAATAGAAATTAAAACCTTTCCAAAACTCTTATGTCTACAATCATGTCTCTCAGACAATAGACTACTCATTTGATTCAGAAAACCTAAACAAATCTGTTTTGTAACCTTTTTGCACTTTGCCTTTCCTAAGCCCTCAAGCCTCCATTCACACCATCTATCCTGAAAATACCTTATATTGCCTCCTAGAAATTTAGAAAATTAAATAGGAGAAAAATGCCATAAAAGTGGAAGGCCTTAAAAAATCTAAGCCTTGCACTTTGGATTGCAGTAACACATTGAACCATATTTCAAAGTGCATACACATCAGTGTTTCCTTCCAATCAGCTGACTCTTGATGCTGTACAAAAAATTAAAGCCTTAAATTAATTTTTTTTAAATGTTGAGGATACAATAATATTCACCAGTTTTCCCCTTAAATAATCTATGTGGCTTGGTTAAATTAAATATTCAACTGGAAAACTGATCCAGAAATGTTTCTCTCACTCCAAAATAAGTATTGGAATGATCAGTGAATTCTCCGTGAGTGGATAGCTTGCCTTGGGTTTTCTTTGTTTCTCATATTTTTATGTCTATATGGTTTTCAAATAAAAGATAGAAATAGATCATAAAGAATTCATTGGGAGCTTTTGAGGAAGGAAATTGAAACCACTAGCCAGATATGAAAGCTGTTGAAATTAGTAACCGCCCAGAGCACGAGGAATGGACTACAGTTCCCAGAAGATTGCATGTAAAATGCAATACTCAAGTATCACAAACATGGCTGACATTTTGTTTTCCAGAGTTCATTTCTATTCCAATATTACAGAGGTGCCACTTACAATTGTTATTCTGATAGTTCACAGAGGCATTTCCCATGTGCATCTGTTCCATTGATTTTAAATAGATCAGGAAATGTCAGGAGCCAACAACTGGATAACCTACGACAGATAACCTACAACTTCTTCACAACCTGGTTGCTAATGAGGCAAGGCTGTATTTTGGTGAACATTTATTTCAGAGGAAATGCTTTACTAAACCCCTTTGTGATAGTAAGTACAGTCAAACAGACAGAGGATTTATCTGAATTAAAACACTAAAAAAACTTAATACACATGAGTTCCCTGAAGGGGCCAAAAGTAATATGAAAAACTAATTATGCTGACATAACATTACAAAAATACATGATTGTCAAACTCTAAGATATCTCACTGGTGACTTCAAAGATTTCATCTGAAACTGTTCTCACCTTCACTTGGTATTGTATTTTTAAAACTATTTTACTTATTGATCTGAGCTTCTCAGGGCTACTCATATTTCTGATTTGATTTTAAACATAGAAAAGAAGCTGGTTTTATTTTTTTCAAAATCAAAAGCAAAATGCCTCTAACAAAAGTGCAGCATCGAAGGACACAAATCCAATTGTTTACTTAGCAAACAAGTGTCTACCTTTACTGTAAAACCTTGTAGTACTAAAGACAAAGAAGGGAGTACTGTAAAACACAGGACATTTACTGTGCAATTTCCACAATTCTAGGTCAATAGCAAATGAGATGTAGTCCAGAGACCATACTTTTAACAGGAAAACCCTACTGACAGGCTATACAGATCTTCTTAAAGGGCAATTCCTCCTGTACCTGGGGAGGAGCAACCCCAGGTGTCAGAACAGACTGGGAGCTGACCTCCTACAGAGCAGCTCCACAGAGAAGAGCCAGGGACTCTTGGTGGATCACAAGCTGTCCATGAGCTGGCAGAGCCCCCTCACAAGAGGACCAATGGTATCCTGGGGTGCATTGGGAAGAGTTTGGCCAGAAGGTTGAACGTGGTGGTGCTGTCTCTCTATTTGTCCCTGGTGAGGCCACATCCAGAGTGCTGAGTTCAATTCTGGGCGGCTCAGCATAAGAGAGACATGGAGCTACTGGAGAGGGTCCAGCAGAGGACAACAAAGGTGATTTAGGGTCTGGAGCCCCTCTCTTATGAGGAGAAACTGCAGGATCTGGGCCTGTTTAGTCTGGGGAAGAGAAGATTGAGTGGGGTTCTCATTAATATCTGCAAATATCTCAAGGGATGGTGTCAGGGGAATAGTGCCAGACTCTTTTCAGTGATGCCCAGCAACAGGATAAGGATCCATTGCCATAAACTAAATACACAAACTCCACATCAACATGAAGAAGAACTTCTTTACACTGAGGGTGGCAGAGCACTGGAACAGACTGCACAGGGTGGTCATGGAGTCTCCCTCTCTGAAAACATTCAAAATCCCCTTAGTTGTGTTCCTGTGTCACCTGTCCTAGCTGACCATTGGCTTGGCAGTGGGATTGGACTGGATGAACTACACAGGTCACTTTCATCCCTACCAATTCTGTGATTCTCACCATTTAGCAGCAAGGGATATGCAACAGAGAAAACTTCCCACAAGTGTGCAAAATGGCATCATTGGAAACATCTGCTGAATTTCTTTACAATGCTCACATCTATTCATCCAAACATTTGATGCACAATTCAGAGATACTTGTTCCATGAGATATAGAGTGAAGCAGTTCTAGAGCTGCACAGACCAAATTTATCTGTTTATTGAAGTAGCTTGCAATATCCTCACCCATGGCTTAAGATATTATTTCATTTTCTCTCTTCTGAACATTGCTGCGTAGAAATATCCATTCAGGTTTTATATTCCTGATCTCAGAGTTGAGAGCATAGCAGGTAACACTCTTCCAATAAATCTGCCATAATGAACCTGCACATCAGGTAATGCAAAAAAACTTTCTGCAGTGCTGAAACATTACAGCTGGAATTAGTTACAATGAAGCAAAGAGACCTGTCCCGTCCCTGGGTCACAGAACAGCTGAAGATGGAAGGCACCTCTAGGCATCACCTGGTCTAACACCCCATGCTCAGGAGGTGTCACCTAGAGTAGATGGTTCTGGACTCTATCCAGAAAGCTTTTGTTTTGTTTTGGTTTGCATTTTTGGGTTGGGTTGGGGCTTTTATTCTCGAAGAATGAAGACTACCACCTCCCTGGAAATCTGTGCCGGTGGTCAGTAAGAGTCGTAGTAAAAGTGTGTTTCCTGATTTTCAAGAAATATCTCCTGTGTTTCAGTTTATGCCCACTATGTCTTGTCCTGTCACTGGGCACTGCTGAGGACAGCCTGGTTCCATCTTATTTGCACCCTCCCTTCAGGTACTCATATAAATTGATAAGGTCCCTCTGAGCCTTCTCTTTTCCAGGTGGGAGAGTCTCAGCTCTCTCAGCCTTTCCTCGTAGAAGACATGATCCAGTCCCTTAATCATTTTTGTGGCCCTTCATTGGACTTTTTCCAATACGTTAATACATCATCTGTAGTGTGAAGCCCAGACCTGGACACAGATGTGGCTTCACCAGTGCTGAGGAGATATGAATGATCACTTCCCTCAGCCTGTTGGCAAGGCTCCTCTTTATGTAGCCCAGAACACCATTAGCCCTTGCCTTCTAGCAGCGAGGACACATTGCTGACTCGTGCAACCTGGTGTCTGCCAGGACCCCCAGAGCACTTTCTACAAAGTTATTTTCCAGCTGGGCAGCCCCCAGCATGCACTGATCCCTGCTGTTATTCATCCTCAAGTGCAGAGCTTTACACTTCTCCTCACTGAACTTCTTGAGCTTCCTGACAGCCCATTTCTAGAGGTTTTTCCAGGATGAGACCACAATCTCTGAATGGCAGCAGAGCCCTCTGATACATCAACTACTCCTGCCAGTTTTATGTCATCAGCAAATTTGCCAAAAGTACTCTGCCCCAGGGAAGGCAAGGCAAGGCAAGGCAAGGCAAGGCAAGGCAAAGCAAGGGGAAACAGAGTCCTACATTATTTTCTCAATTACTCTGAAACTGAAAGCTCTGAGAATTTTGGCTTAATAAAATACATCCTTAAACTAGTCCAAAGAGGAAAAGGCACCATGGAACATCTTCTGAGCAAAAACTTTCCTATAGCAAGACTTCCTAACATATGCAAAGCCTACTTATGGCATAAAAGCAGATATATAATTTTTATCCATATTGAGGTGCCATGAAAGATGACTTCAATGCAATTAAAATACTATTGCTTTCTTTAAACCTTCATTCCTAAATCACGAGCTACCATAATATGCTAACATGCTCTTTGACAGACAGCTGAAAGTGTAAAAGAAAGTCAACCTGGCCATATGGACCTCTTTAAAATGTAAAAACAAAGACACATTTGCATTTTTTAAAAATAATAAAGGCTCAATCTCATTTAGTTTCCTGTCTCTATCAAGTGTTGCCTGTAGTGTTGGCAACTGGCTCTATCAAGTGTTGCCAGTAGTGGTTCCTGCAGTTGCCAATATGTGATCACTGGACTCACCTTCTCTGAATGCCCTCAGAGCAAACAGATGACCTGCCCTACTTCTCTGGGGCCAGGGCAGCACACAAGCTTGGGATCAACTTATTTTCAAATATTTGTCTTGACAGAAAGTTGTATAGATACCAGAGGTGACAGATCATTACAGTTTTGAAATCAGCAAACACAGAATAAGAATGAAACACTGAATAACATTTTATCAACTTAGAGCCCTACAGTATAACAAATTGGGTTTTGCAAATGTATTCTTTTATGTCATTGCATAACACACAGGCTCAAAGGCTGACTGTGCCTCAAATTGTTTAAACCTATGTAACAAATGAAAAAGAAAATGAAATGTTGTATATGTAAATTTGAACTCAAATATTGCTCTTGTATAGACTAAAACTGATTTTCAGTTCTCCAAGCTGATATTCTTCTTTACAGATCTATTCACC
This sequence comes from Drymodes brunneopygia, assembly GCA_013400955.1. NCBI lineage: Eukaryota > Metazoa > Chordata > Aves > Passeriformes > Petroicidae > Drymodes > Drymodes brunneopygia. The sequence goes on along the minus strand of VZTZ01047897.1, from coordinate 195,632 downwards.
AGGATTTGACAGCTAATTTAATTACTTTATAAATGTCAGTGTTGATTTTAGGAAAATGCTGGAACTGTTAATGGAGAATAGAAACTCTGAACACAGCGAAGGCAATATATTTAAGACATAATTGCATTTTAGATACATAAAGCATCTTTACTAAGTTTTTGCTGAACCTTGAGTAGTTCTATTGCAGCTGGCAACAAGAAAACAGAAAGTTCCAGGGAGTAGTAAGAGACAGTAATGATCCTTTCATATTAATGACAGTCAGCAGATAATGAAAACACCATGCAAATCGCCTATTTACACTCAGCAATACCATAGCTGTTAATGGACCAGTGAAGTGAAGAAGAGAGCAAGCTGTAGTAGAGAATGTAGTCACAGCTGGAATCAGCCCAAGTAGCAGATTCAGCTATTGAAAAGAGAGGAGACTCTTCCTGAACTGCTCAGTGTATAGTGGCTACTCTAGAAGTATATAACCAGAGTTATGCTGAGTTACAGTTCTATTTATCAGGACCAGTTCAAATGAGGTCTCAAAATCTGGGAAAAAAACCCTTATTTTCCGTCCTCCTCCCACCCATTATGAAGCAGGAGCTAATCTGTGCAGAAAGAGTGACACCAAAAAAGCATGAACATTGCCAGTAATTGCTGACTTCTCACTAAGAGTCACTGAAGTATCCATTTGCCATCTGGACCCCTCTAGAGAGGTTTGCTGTCTACTGGGGGCTCACATTTGCGGTGTCACAAAGAGGCTGCTACACCTGGTAAAACCAGAGGGTTGTCATGCACTCCTTCTTTTCCACCCAGGGTTGAATTAGGCTGCAACAAGGAGTTTGCCAAGTAACAAAAGGGGCTTCACGTCCTTCAGAAAGACGTGGAAGGAACCATGGGTACTGTTCTCATCTATACCCCTAACTGGACACTGGGGACCCAGAAAGAAGATGAATGGATCAAGAGCAGGGTTGATTGCATGGCTGGTGCCATTCTCAGGGTTTTGGGTTCTATGCTCCCTTGTGAAACAGCTGACAGTCAGTGGGGCTTACCTGACTGGGTGGAGTGAGCATGTTCTGGGAAGGAAACGGGCTGGACTTCTTGGCAGAGCTTTAAACCATGCTCGGCAAGGGAAAGGGATATATTTCCAAGTGTCAGAGAGGAAACAGGAAACAACAGCACTTCCAGGAAGTGCAAGGAAATACCTGTAAATCACCACCACGGAATTAGGGAAGGATTATCTGAAAAGCTGAAGAAATCTCCAGGGATTATATAAGTATGTAGGTCAGAAAATAAATTCCAAGGAGAGTGTACCCCCATCTCTGGTAGATGAGAAGGGAAATCTGGTATCGACAGATAGGGAGAAGGATGGAATATCCAAAAAGCTCTTTGCTTCAATCTTCATCGATCACCAGACATCCCATGTCTCTCAAGTCCCTGAACATCTAGGTAAGATGGGGGAGTGAGTTCCCTCCCACCATCAAAGAAAAGCAGGCTTGAGATGACTTGGTGAAGCTGAATAACCACAAGTTTACAGGACCTGATGACATGCATTTATAGTCCTGAGTGGTGATGTTGTTGCCAAGCACTTTTTCATCCTATTCGAAGAATCGTAGTGAAGAGTCAGGTGAAGTCTCCAATGACTGGAAAAAAGGAAGCATCACTCCTATTTTTAAAAAGAGGAGAAAAGAAGACACAGAACTGCACACTGGGGAGTGTCACCTCTCTGCTTGAGAAGATCATGCAGCAGCAGATCCTCCTAGAAAATGTTTTAAGGCACATAAAAGACAAGGAGGGGATCCAAGGCAGCCAGCACAGGGACTGCTGATAGCAGAGAGGGGTTGGATGAGCTGAGCTGACCCTGAAAACTCCACACCCCCTCCCTTGAGCCTAACTGAGGATGACAACCCTTCTGCTTCTGGCTCCAGCTGAACCAAGGCCCCACAATAACATGAGTGGTATGGAATTAAACAGTTCTAGAAACTACACTCCTTTTTTTCTATAACCACAACCCTAAGGGCAAATTGTGCCTGACCAAAATGGTGGCCTTGTGTAATGGAGCAACCCCAATGGTCAACAAGCAAAGACTGACCAATGTCATCCATCTAGACTTCTGTATGGCCTCTGACACTGTTCCACACAATATCCCTGTCTCCAAATTGAAGACCAATTGTCTTCAAATTGGACACAGATTTGAAGGGTGGACTCTTTAGTAGGTAAGGAATTGGCTGGACAGACACACAGGGAATTGAAGTCAATGTCCAGGTGGAGCTGATGAAAAGTGGCGTTCCTCAGGGCTCTACCTTGGGACCAGTGCTCTTCAATATTTTCCTCAATTATACAGACAGTGAGGTCAAGTTCACCCTCAGCAGGTTTGCACATGGAACAAAGCTGAGTGGTACTGTTGACACACCTGAAGAATGGGATGCCATCCAGGAAGACCTGAACAATCTTGCAAAGTGTGCCCATGAGAATCTCATGAGGTTTAACAGGGCCAAGTGCAAGGTGATGCACCTGGGTCAGGGCGACCCCAGACATGAACACAGATGGAGAAGTCATTGAGAGCAACCCAGATGAGGACTTGGGAGTTCTAGTGAATAAAAAGCTGGACATGAGTCAATACTGTGAACTCACAGCCTAGAAAAAACACCTGTGTCCTGAGCTGCATCAAAAGCAGCATGTCCAACTTGAAGGAGATGATTTTCTTCCTCTGCCCTGTACTTGTAAGACCCTACACGGAGTGCTGCATCCAGCTCTGGGGTCTTCAGCACAAGAAAGATGTGGACCTGTTGGGAGGGCCATAAACACAAGTAGAGGGTTGTCTTCTATGAAGACAGGCTGACAGCTGGGGTTGTGCAGCCTGGAGAACAGAAAACTTTGGTGAGATCTTATGGCAGCCTTGCACTACCTTAACAGGGCTTAAAAAAAGAGGGAGAGTTATTTTTTATCCAATCTGATAGTTTAAGGTCAAATGGGGAAGCATTTAAAAATTTATATTAGAATGAAATTAAACATTAGAAGAAATTCTTTACTCAGAGTGTGATGAGTCACCAGAACAGAGAAGTTGTGGATGCCCATCCCTGAAAGTGTCAGATGCCAGGCTGGGTAGGGCTTTGAGCAACCAGGACAAGTGGAAGTCATCAGTAGCCATGGTAGGGGGAGGTCAAACTAGGTGATCTACAAAGTCTTTTCCAATCCAAACCATTCTATGATTCTATGAAATCTTCCATAAACCAGGACCAAGAGCCTACATCATCAAGAAAATACCATTCCATTTTTCATTTTGCTTGGTGCTTCCTTTGCAGAAAGTAAACACAGTAAATCAGTTCTGATGTTGAATAAATGCCCAAGGAGGAAAAAAAAAGAATATATTGTGCTGTGCTAACTGTAAATTAAGCCAATATCTGATGCAAGACTATGTTATTCCTAGGCATTCCTTAATTAAATATGAGGTTATTTTCTATCCTTATAAGTTTCTCTTCCTGGTTTATAATAGGCTATCCTTAGAAACAAGGCCACAATTGAGAGTAAGGAAAAGGAACACAATTAAAAGTGATTTTCTGTTTTTCTGTTGCACATTGAGCCCATGAGTATTCTAGAAGGCACATTTCAATTCCTCCCAGTCTTGCTGCTTTGAAAGTAGTACAAAGTATTGAGTTTTAGGAAGTGTAGTATTTGGCAGCTGTAGAAAATGCAGTGCAGAAGAAAAACCACATTGTTTTCCCTAACATCAGAAGCTTATAAATAACATAAATTGCCATTGTATATAAAATTGCTGTCATTCGCAGAATTATTTACTTTCAAAAATTGAAAAAGTATTAAACATGTCAATAAAAAAATTCTCTTTGGTAGTGTTGTTTTCTAGTGAAAGATAATAGTTTAAATTATAATTGCTAACAAAACAGGTTAGGTAGGAAAGCAATACAATTAGAGCTAATTCAAAAAGAGGTGCCTTTTGACTAGCATATTTTTTTACGGCAGTGGAGGACTCAAAGTCATGTTTAACATCATATTATAAATATGTTCTTACAGTATTTTTCCTGTAAAGGACATAGGAGTATGATTCAAATGGAATTATGCTGATATTAGGACTTTCAGTAATAGCTGGCAGCTGGCATTACCCACTGCATGTCTTAGGTGTGATGGAGACCTTTGTACACCATCTTCCCCTCAAACAAAGGTACTTAACAGATTCTGTTAACAACAGTGACAAAAAATTCTTATTTATGGATAACATTTGAAAAAGTAATGTTGTACAAGAGCGAGGAATAAAAGCTCTTAGCCCTGTGGAGGACCTGGGGATACTAATAGATATGAAACAGACTGTGAGCTAGTTATGTGTTCTTGCAGCCCAGAAAACCTGCCCTCTCCTGCAAGAAAAGGAGAAAGGCCAGCAGGTTGAGGGAGGTGAGTCTCTGCTCTGCTCTGCTCTGGTCTCCTGTGACTCTACCTGAAGCATTGCATCTTTCTTAGCACAAGAAAGATATAAGCCCTGTTAGAGCAGATCCAGAGGAGGGCCACAAAAACCACTGAAACGCCTCTTTGAGGAAAAAGCTGAAACACCTCTCCTTTGAGGAAAGGTTGAGAGAGCTGAGGTTGTTCAGCCTGGACTTAGTCTTACTGCAGCTATTCAATATAAATAGGCTTATGAGAACATTGGAGAAAGACTTTTTTAACGGGGTGTTTAGTGACAGGACAAAGAGTAAGATTGAAACAGAAATAAGGTAGTTTTAGATTGGATCTAAGGAAGAAATTCTTTACAACAAGGTTGGTGAGTCACTGGATGCTGTGGGTGCCCCATCATGGGAAATATTCACAATCAGCTTGCTCTGGGCTTTGTAAAACCTGATCTAATGAAAGATGTCCTTGTCTGTGAGAGAGGGGTTGGGATAGATAATCTTTGAATGTCCCTTCCAATTGAAATCAGTCTGTGATTCCATGAAAATTGGATTCACAGATGTCCAAAGTCAAGTTGGAGAACACTATTTGGACTCCCTATATACAACTGACCTTGCATTTTCCGTGACTTAATTGTCACAGATTTTTTTTTAGGAAAGTGTTAACCTGAATTTAAAGATTGCTGGTGATTGAGAATTTGTGTTTTATAAGTCATCCTATGGTTACTTTTACAGGAAAACAGACCTTTTGTTTCTAATTCAGATATGTGAATTCAAGTTTTAGTCTTCTGCCTTATGTTTGCCTGCTGCTTTAAAAAATCCTACTTCTAGACAGTGGTCTTGCATTTATAAATATAGACAAGCAAATGCACTTGTGAACAATACTGTTCAATGAACTTAAAAATGCATGGGTTTTATTTCTGCTATTTTTTTGTTTCTGTCTGTCCCCCAGATTATTTGTAGCACTCTTATCTGTGAACAGCAAAAACTTTTTAAGTAAAAAAACTTTTTAAGAGTAAGAGTAGCAGCAATGCTAAGGACTAATACAACTTCCCTATTCAAGTACTTTCTGCTTATATATCCAATACTGCTGATAGTAGAATTTGCACTGGCTCTTTTGTTTTGTTAACTGTGTTTACATCCCTAGCTTTTTCTAGTTGCAACTCCATCCTATAAACACAGCCTCTGTGATTTCCATTCCTATAATTTTCAGTGGATCATATTAGACTGTGACAGAATTCTAGAAATAGAATTTCAAGCAATATCAGAACAGATGTCTTACAGAACTTTATTAGACCAACATCAATACTTAATCAACTAAATTCATCATTTCAATAAAAGAAAGTTTGGTAGGGTAGTTTCACATAGCCTAATTTCTCTAAGCCAACTTTGACACTATTTTATCCTATTTCAGTTTCCTCATAATAATAAAAAAGTTGTCTTCTCTTATTCTGTTTCAGATCAATGTCAATTTTTCTTATGTTTTCAAACTTCCCTCTTGGTTAGAACTTGCTTAAAATCTGCATTAACACCTAGAGACCAATTTGAGTGAGTTTCATTTTGATAGCAATGCAACTGCAGAAGACTGTAAGTGGAATAAATAACACACCTACTATTTTAAAATTCTTTTCTTTTAAAAGATTGAATGCTAGAATGTTAAAGAGAAAAAAAAAAATCTAAAGTCCTTTTTCTATACAGAAGCTTGAGGAGCATATCCTTCATTGCTTTGCTTTTTAAATATGACTACTTAAGTGGCATTCTACTGCACAAAACTGAAAACAGCTATCCATAACAAAAAACAAAGATGTAAATATCATCTCACCTAATTGCAGTCATAAGTTTAGACCATTTAAATTCTATAATTTGAGTCTAATTTGAGTCTCAATTCTCAAAGTCTGAAGTCTTTTTAGATTAAAAAGATTGCTTTATTAAACAAAAAGTACACCTAAAACTAGGTTTCTGAAACTCTACTCTATGTACACTTAAATAATTGTGTATAAACAGATTATTAAATAGCAAGCAAAATAATGTTTTACCAGCAAAATCATTCTTACACAACTTGGAAAATTCCAACGGATGTCCACAAAATCCTGTGATCTGAAACCATTAATAGAAGACCTGTATCATCATTTTGCTGACAGTATTAGCTGACACCGCTTCATTCCGTAAAATCTTACTTAGTATACTACTATACTATAAGACTGCTTAACACAGAAATTTCAATCACATTAGTACTTGAATTTGCAAACAGGTAAAATCTTAAAATAGGCTTGGAAAAAAAATGAGAACTGCTACAGTTTCTATATCTAAAGTTGTTGAAACTTATCTAAACTGAAAATTCCAAGGAGGAAAATTTTCTTGCAAAGCAAAATATAAATGCAAACTATGGATGTGCTCTCATTTAAATATTGCAAATACCTTAATGTGTGTTTGGTCTTAAGAAAACAAGAAATCACATTCATTTTCTAAATCAGTTTATCCCCTTTTATAAAATCAGATATCTTTCTAAGATCATGTTTTGTGTTTCACTGTTTCAACTACAACATACAATGTCTTCATTCTTCAGCTATGCCTGTGTATACATAATTACAGTGAATATTTACTTTCAGCAGGTCTACATGCAAATTAGTGTCTGTTGCTGTGAACTTGAAAGTAAATATGTTGACTTAAAATGTGAAACAGCATCTTATGAAAGTTCTGCTGTTTCTTGTTTTATCTGTAGTTACTTGAAAAGGCTACAGAAACAAATAAATAATTCAATATGATTTTGATGTCATTCTGCCCATCTATATTTTCCTGTGTTTACTATTCATGTGGATAAAAAGAGAGTTATTCAGATATCCAGTAGAGATCTAGAGATTTTTAATCTTCAGAGCTGGAGACTGAGCATTACTTTTGTAGTGTAGGAAGGAGTAGACTCTGCAAAAAGAGAAAAAAGAAATAAATCTCAGACTTTAGCTATGTAATCCAGCACAAATAAATTGAGCCCTTAGCTAGAAACAGCTGGGTTTGGTCTTGTTTCAAAGGTACTCTACAAATGATCTCTGTGCTATCTTTCAGAAATTCTGCTAGTTCATATTTTACAGAAGATATTCCTTCTACAGTCTGTTTTTCAAAAGCAGGTATTGGCATTATCTGTAGCACAAAAGATCAGAAGCAGGAAAAACAAAAGTTATTCATGATCCAAGCTCTTCATAAAAAGCAGGGAGGTAAGTTCTGCCTAGGAAGGCAGAAAAGTGTATCCCTGAACTGCTTTTCCCAAGAAGAGCATAAAGCTGGCCTGTTCTCAATGGGTCAAATGCAGGTTTCAGGCAGACTGACAGACTTCCATGTTTCATAAGACCACAGATACAATTCCATCACTACACATTTTATGGTCGTCTCTAAAGCCAAATTACGACCTCGGTTTTTCCTCCATTGCTTTCTTCTCTCCTTTTTAACCACTGTTGTTACCATTATCAGAACTCAACACTTTTATAGTAGACTTCAATTTCTAAATAGACAGAATGGATATTCATATGCACCGCTTATAGATGTTAATGAACAGAAGTCCAGCATGAGAACATGAAAAGTATTATGAAGCCACACCCTGTGGCTTCTTTATATTTCTCTTTTAACAGGTTTTGTTGGACTGCTATATAGACTACTTAAATTAAGTGCAAGAAATTAAAAGCCACTGTAAGATTAATTCCACAAAAAGTCCTTTCTACATACAAACTATTAAAGGAATTAAAATGACTCTGTGGAGTATTCACAGGAAACTTTTCTCTTTTTTCCTAACAAATTTTATTAAAGAACACTTAAAAAAGCGAGGGTGTTTTAATGATGGTAAATATAAAACACTCTAGCAACATGAAGTAATGTGTAAAGTTTCAGGTGCTGTGTAATAAAGATAAAAGCAGGGGTTATACTATAATTGTACAGTGGCTAAATAATTAGTACCTTGAGGCAGATAATATTGTCAAAACATATTCTACCAGTAAAGAACATTTCATATATACACAGTGCTTCTTTTTGAGGAGGAGAAGCACTTCTTCAGGAATTCAGAAACCCAAGAGAAGTGAGTAAATCTAGAGAATGAGAATAATCTTTGTACAGACCATCAATCAATTAAGTTTAAGGCATATACAAACACAATTAATTTTGTACACACTTTTTCAATATCTAGGGTCTTAATTAGGATCCAAGCTTTTAACAAAACAGATTTGGCATTTCACTATCAGTCTTATTTAATACCATAAAAGACAATTAGAGTTTAAGGGTGTATTGCTCATCCTCTTAAAAATGTTCTCAGAATGTAAGTCTGCAGTTATATCCAAGATAGCAGGACGCTTACTGCAAATTAACACATACCCCTTCCCCTTAGGTCTTCAATGTATGCTTTCATAAACTCTTTCTCCACTTGTTCACGTTCACGTTCATTTTCTATAATTTCTTCAGTGTCTTTACATACAATCCTTTCAACTGGACTGTCCTTGAGACTTACAAATCTAGAGAGAGATTAACACACAGATATATGTACAGACAGCTGAACATCACTGGCTGTCATGAATGACATTTTAGAAATTGTTACCAGAGTCAGAAGTAGAAATGTGAAGAACATTAGCTCAATTTTGCATTATGGCATAGTTAGGATACATCTATTATTAGAAATAAAGATTTCAAATGGAACTTTCTCTGTAATCCACTTTCCATATAAAAATGATCAGGTTTATCTTTTTCCATCTATCTACATAAACCATTCTTTACAGTAACAGGTATATTTCTTTATTATGGAACTTCTGACCAACTACACTGTAATTTCCCATCTGTTAATGAGCAATATCAGCTTCATCCTAACAATATTGCCTAGCAATCTGGAACTTTGTCAGTATCACTTAGTTGACAATATATACCTCCATTTTTTGGTTATTATATTACTTTTCTTTTACGATACATGACAGGGTGTACATTACTTTGTAATTGTAAATTTCCAAAAGCTACACTTAGCAGGTGAAAAACTTGGTGGTTACAAAAACAACTTCTATAATGTGCAAGTAGCTGCATAGAATTCTGAAAATCTCTGATTTACACTCCAAGAAGAAAAGAAAATTAAAAGTTGTTATTGTCAACAGAACAAATGTTCCAACAAGTCATATGGATTTTTAAAAATCTGATGAATTGCTGTGAGTTTGTGATCAGCTGACTTGGCTGGCCCAGGTGCCCACCAAGCAGCTCTCTCTGCCCCTCTCCTCAGCTAGGGAAGGGAGAATAGCAGATGAAAAAGTTGTAGATAAGCTTAATGAGAAAAGTAAAACCATAGAAGAAAAGCAAAGCAAAGCAAAAAAATTACTCTCTACTTCTCAACAGGTAATGTTTAGCCACTTCCTGGGGAGCAGAAGCTCAATACATGTAGTTGGTTTCTTTGGAAGACCAAAACTTCAATAACACATAATCCACCACCCTTTTCCTTTCTTTTAGTTCTACATGCCAAACATGACACTATATGGTATGAAATATCCCTTTGATCAGTTGAGGTCAACTATTCTGGCTGTGTCCCCTCCCAACCTCCTGCTCACCCTCAGCCTACACGGCTTTCTTACAGGAGCGATGGAGAGATAGCCTTGATGCTGTGCCACCGCTGTTCAGCAATTGCTAAAATCACTGTTGTGTTATCAACACCTTTCTAACTAGCAGTGCAAGGAACAGCCCTAAGAGAGGAAAATCAATTCCATCCACAGCTAACTCCACTCTGAGACAGGGCCAGTATAGCGACTGAAATGGTTCCATAATCCAAAACATGGACATTGCCTGCAGAAATGCAAGACTTCTGTAACTGCAGACTTAAAGGTCATTTAGTCTTATCCTGCGTGCAGCAGTAGGGTGGTGCTTCACAGCAAAGTACTACTAAACCCATGTGACCTTTCTTAATATTTTACTAGCCATGTCTCCCTTTCCCAGCAAGATGCTTTTGTCAGCACTGAGCTTATCAACAGCTAGCTTCCAGGCTACTGGTCCCACTCTGAAGCAAGTTTTACAGCCTCAGAGTTAGAGCTACTATGATCCAGTCTAACCAGAAATAGCAGTTTAGACATACAGATGCACAATATGGGTAACTGGTAGATGAAAATCATAAAACTGCAGATCCTCTGTAATATCCAATCTTTTTAGTGTCTCCTTTACCGCTCTGATATAAATTGGGTCAGAATTTGTAGAAACTGATGCTTGTGAAACCTTTTCTCCTGGATGTATCTTACCTTATCTTCTTAAGAATATTTCCCTTTCTGTCTCACTTTTACTTACTTTAAACCTGTGGTTGACTCACAGATGGCTGTGGGTATCTCAACCAGGTCATCTCCACTGACAACTAGCAAATTGAGCTTTGGCATATTGACAAGAGCTCGTGGAAGATACGTCAACTTGTTTTTCTGTAGGAGAAGTGTCTGCAATTCATCTAATCTGTAAAGATGCAAAAGATAGACATTACTTAAACTATTTCTTTCAAACAGGAACATCTATCCAAGATAATAATACTCACTTAACCTTGTGTACAATAGGAGCAATTGCATGCAACATCTTTGTCTTCTTAAAAAGTCAATCAAACACTACTTTTACAAAATTTAATCAACTTTAATGGAAATCTCCAGTACTAGTTCAGCATTGTAGTATTAATAGCATAGCTCTGACAAATAATCAGAAGCATGCTCAAGATAAGAAGTTCCAAAATTTACTGTGCTTTCACACAGAAAATGTTGACAGAACATGATATAAAGCCTTACCCTGTGCATCCTGCAACTAATGAAAAATACAGGCCACCAGCTCACACCTTTGGCCATATGCTGGTTTCTAGGTATTAGGTATGTCTGTGGTAGGCAGTACATCCCCCTCTATTGTTTTTCACTAGTAATTAATACTGTGGGGAGCAAGAGAAAGACCAGCTCCTGGTCATAAGGCTCCTGCAAGTTGTCCCAATGAAATCAATTTAATGACAGGGTTTTGTGGAGGAGCTTTTGCTTTATTTCCCCTGGCTTTTCTTAATGCAATAGATATTTGTGTCTATGCTTTTATTCCATGTATTAGGTAGAAGACAAAAGGCATAGCAAATTGATGAAACAAATTTGTCTTTTTTGACTGGAGGGGTCCAAACACTATTGCAGGCTATGCTTATCAGGCCCATGTGGTTTGTTTGAATTCAGGGAAAAATATTAAGTAAGGCTTTATTTTACTTTCAACTCATCTTTATTAATCACAGGCTGTTGTAATGGTATTACGGGCAATGATAATTCATTGAGGTTCTTTGACACCACAGGCATTGAAATCATGAGTCTGAATAAGAGTATTAGTTTACTGATGCGGGGGTTATCCTTACGTTTTTTAGTCTTCTGAATGCACATGAGCCCGAAGTCAAACAACAAAAACCTTATTTTGTGGTGTCTGATTATGATATTCTAGCATCAAATCTGTCAAGGCAGTACAAAATGCAGAAGATGAAATGTAGAAAGGGAATAATTTGAAGCTAAGGTTACAGGGGAAAAAAGTTCTTTGAGAGGGTATCCTTCCCTAAAAAAAATCCGCTTAGAAACTCTTTGAAGTTAATTGAATCTCTGGTCAGATCCCTTGGGAAAAAATGGCAAGTTTATGTTGTTTGTAGCTAAAGCATGTGAATTACTAGCACAAGTTAAGACCAATGCTGCTGTCAGAATAATCTGTGATTACACAGTGTCCCAGAAAAGACTTTTTGCCCAGCAAAAAAAAAGTTAGGACTGAATGAGTTTTCTGTGAATTTTCTTCTGCCTCAGGGATCTCTATTCCCAGATCAATAAATAATCCTGAAACTTTTTAAATAAACTTTAGTTAATATGTTTGGATTTTTTCACGTAAGGCTAGGTAAAGTTTTGTAAACCAAGTCACCACAGCACTCTAGAGGGTATAAATGAGCTCAGGGATAAGAAAAGTGCTTTCTCAGGCTGGCAAGTCCCATTAAAAGGATCAGGATGGTTTTTTTCAAAAACTAATTCAAATGATCATTTAAACTGGGAGGGTGAGTATATGTGCACACATTTGTATATACTTCAGAGTAGAAGGGCAGGATTGTCAATTCTTTTTGAAGGTTTTTGAATCTTACCAATATTTTTCCTCTTTACTAACAAAGTTTATCAGGCTCTTTGAGTAGCTTAAATATGTTTTAGTTCACCTCTTCCTCCTCCCTATCTACCTTCCAGAGTGTTACTGCTGCCATTTCCTCACAGTGAGTCCTCTTTGCTGAAACTGTGACAGAGTATACCCAGTGAACTTCCCAAAAAACAATGTCTAGATATAATGACAAATCATTATGAAAGGAGCAGAAAATATATTTAGTTAACTGACTGCCATCAATGAGCTCAAAAAAGTAGTTTTTGTTCTCAGACCCAGTCTATCAATAATAACAGGAATGTTTACATGCTAAAATATGTGATACATTTCCAAACATGACTTTCCATCAAGTGTCCCTTGGAAGATTGTTACTTTCTAAATTCACTTCAGAGTTCCTATACCTGGCATTGAATTAAAACATAAACTACCTGTCTATGTCTTCTGGGAGATCTGTCAGGCTGTTGCTGCTAATATCCAACCACTGCAAATTAGACATCCGGAGTACACAAATTGGAATAGAATGGAACTTGTTTGCTGACACATCCACAAATGTGAGTTGTTTCAGGTTACTTAGCTAGAAAGAAATGTGCTTTATTTTAGTTACTTTTTGCAAATACAAGAAGACATTTCATTCACCAACCATTTTTATTCCTCTAAAAACACTTAAAAAGATAAAAATTCATTATTTTTTCACTCAACCATTTTGCCAGCCTTATCTCTTAGTCATTGTTTTATTAAAAAAAAGGAATTCAGAAATACCTACCTCCCAAATTGTTCATCACCTTTCTAACAGCATCAGGGGATTGAAAGAAATTTCTATTCTTTAAGACCCTACAAGTTTAGATGACAAGTCTGGGACCAGAAAATTATTTGGTTCTGAGGTAACAAAACACAATTTTTATGACTAATAGATACCAGGTTACCATTCCCCAAAACAGAGATTTGATAACCCCTCTCAAAATAACAAAGATTTCCTTCACTGTAACTCTCCTGTGCTCTGAGAGTGTAATATTAGGAAACTGTTAGAAAATGAAACGATCAATTTAAACCAACAGATAATTTGGTCCAACATTTTTCAAGGATCTTTAAAAATACATCTTCAATACTGCCAACTAAATATATAATAAAGCACATTAGATATTTTTATTGGAATACTTTTCAAAGGAATTCTATTTTTAAGTAATAAACACTTAATGCAATGAAGGTTAAGTACAAATGTAAAATATACCTGTTAAAGAAATTAATGTGTTGAATAAAGCTCTCAGTGTAATGAATCAATTATGCACTCTACTGGTGTTCATAAACCATGCAGCGAGCTGAAGTGAATGTCAAAGGAGTATAAATGTTAACCAAAAAAGTATTTCAGAATTGAGATTGTATATCTGAGAGTCTAATCATCAGTCACCATTACAATCAAACTCTACATTATGATACAGAAGAAAAAGTAGCAAAAAAATTTCTTTGGCCTTTGCCTGAAGGTATCTTAGAATATTAAAAAAAAAGGTCAAACCAAACACATTTTCCACTCTCAAGGTGAGCAGAACACATGCAAAGGATAAAATATGAAAAAATTATCAAGTAATAAAATACATTCTGAATCCTTCAGAATTACTTTTTAATTATCAAGAATTAAGACCTGAGGTTTTTTTTATATTATCTATCCGGGCTCCTTTTTATTGCAATACTGCCAGACTTTCATCTTAATTTGAGCCAAGCCAATTAAAATCCTCACATTCACAGCATGGTGCTGTGACAGAGCTAGTTTCTTTTAAGACTTTTTGGTGGTGTTTCTTTTTGTTTGTGGATACAGGTTTCTTGTTTGGTTTTGGGTTTTGTGGGTTTTATTTGCTTGCTATTTGTTTTTTTTCTAGTTGTGACCTCATAAGCTGCAAAATCTTATCATCTTGAGAAATATTTTCAGGGAGATTTACTGAAGCTATCCTATTACAAATGACTACACAATGAAGTTTATCTTTCAAAAACATAATAGAGGTTTAGAGTTCCTGAAGTCAAAGGCATAATTTCAAAATCTCCCCCCACTGTCTTAAAACAGTCCTGGTGAGTCATCACCATGGACATGTCTCACTATAGATTCAGAGCAGGCAAACGCATTTTATTCTGACACTTCTTACTTTCCAAGCATTTTATCATTTTGGGGACTGACTACCAGCAACGAACACTCTGTCATATCCTATAAATTTTCCAGATACTGAATCTTTTTTTCCAGAAAAACAGAATCTCTCTTTGAACAAGGAAAGCATAGTGACTCTTCCAGTTTATTGCAACAAGACAGTATAGAAAATAACTGGCACCATCTTTATACTGCAATTTCAAATGATCATCACAGTTTCAAATCCAGAGCAAATATTTCAAGTTTCTCTAAACTCAGAATAACTTGCGAAAACTGCTGATAGATGTATTTCAACAAACTCTCCTCCCAAAAATTTTGCAAGTACAGAATTAAAATAATATCCCACAGGCTTCAATGCCGCCCAACATGTTCTCAAACCATCCCCAAAGAAGAAAAGTCACAACTTCTAAATACAGAGTAGCAGATATATGTCACAATGTACTTTCTTTACTCTTCACTCAAGTTCCTAAACACTTTGCTATTATATGAAGTCACCTGTCACTTGGTAACATTAAGATTAGATGGTAAATTTATTTCTTCAACTAGTCTTCCCTAAAAGTGCATTATTGAATTTAATATTACAAGCAATCTTAGCATAGCAGTATTATCTTTTTAAGAAATATAGCTGTTTTTTCCATTTTTCAAATAGTATGGTATATAGGTTGGTTTAATGCTTTAATACTTGGTTAGATTAAAATATACATTTTCAGGAGTTCATAGTCCCATAAAAATGTAGGAATAAACATAAGGCCAACTTCTCTGTCAATACAAATTTTGGTTCAGCATGCCACAGAACATCTGGAGCCATGGTTATATTGTGTATGTTTCAAGGCCACAGTACTTGTGCTTTTAGGATAATATTTAATAAAGCCGTCCATTTTCTAGAGTGTGTTGAAACCTAATGGAGTTTTTAATTTAATGTCTTCATGATATGTTACCAACAAATGCCTACAATAGATGATGCATTGGAAATGATGGCAGCTGTGTATTACATTTTCTAAAGAAAACACTCCGTATTCTATTTCTTCTTAAAGGACTGATGGATTTTTGCATCTCTTACAACATTTCACTTTCAAACAAGCATGGCTCCCGTATCATTTTTATGTTATCATTCATTTTTGCTTGATGTTGATTTTCACTATTTTCCTTTAGAATGCAACTTTGAATCAATCACTATATAGGCTTTATGCAAGTGCCATTAAAAAAAATAGCAATATTTAATAGCCTAGTGACCTGGACAGGCTTATTGTGGTACTTATGTTTCATCATTCTTGTCATTTTTCTTTGGCAAACTGCATCATTTTACTTATCTTCATAACTTAGTTCATAGAATTAATCCATTGTAGAGCTCCACTGCTTCTTTTTCTCTCTGGCAGTTAAACCTTCCCTTGAAAGAAAAGGGCACCATAACCTGGACTGAACTATTATTTGATTAATAGATGTGGTTTTAATTTTCTTCTGGTTTTTTGTTGTTAAAGGGATTAACACTTAAGGTTGCATGCTTATTTACCATGAGTTGCCTACTACTTAACACCAACACATTAAAAGGTGCAACATTGTGTTAAAATACTATATTTTATAGTGACATCAAAGTCAATACATGACAAGACATGCAAAAGATTAACCTAGAAATGTCTGTCCATGCATTACAAATACACATTTGCCCAGAAATTTCAGAAGTGAAGGCAAAGAAAATTTGTACCACTTCAGAAGTATAGGCTATAACATACATTGATTCGCATAGATTGATACTCATTATTAAGCTGCTGAAAGCAGCAGGATAGATGAGACAAAGAAACACCCTAGAAGCAAACTGAATTGTTATCCACCTAGTGGATCGTGACTTCAAACTGAATGTTTATCTTTTCTTTCATTGAGCTGAAAGTGTAACCTCTTCCACAATCTCACTGACATTCATGGATAAAAGCACCAATTACAGAAACTTAGTACAAGAATCTTTAGAGGCAGAAGATACATTTCATGAAGATATAGTTGCATATTTATAGCCCAGTTTACCATCAGACTGCTAAACTGGACTCCTAAACTTTATGAGGCAAAGGCATTCAATGGTCAATCCAATGGCTTAGAAACAGAGTACTAGTTTCATGTGTTTTTTGACAAAACCCTCTGAAGCCCCAAAATACATTAAATCAAACAGCACTTCATTTGGTAGTGTCTTGTGCAATGCCTTAAAGAGCACAGCTGTCTGTCTCAAACACTGTTAAGGCCACTCTTAAAGAGAAGGACTTTGCCATGAGATGCGATGAGAAGAGATGAGATGATGAGATGAGATATGAGATAAGCACAGAATGGAGTCATGGGATGGCACTAACTACAGAGCTGGTGGAAGTGAGATCTGGGTAGTACATCCTGGACACTGGCTAGTACATCCTGGACGATGCATCCAGACAAAAATTCACACCGTGGTAAACTGTGTAAAGAAGAAACTACTCATATGCTTATCACCAGACAAACAAAGATCACCCCAAGTTATGGTATAGATGGCATCCATAATCACCAAAGCCCCTCTGAATAGGCCTCTGTGGATACCTGGAGCTTGGACAGTAAATTGAGACACCACAGCAAGAGCTTGAGATAAGATAAAGGCAATGTTATTGTCTGAGTGTTATCTCTGGAGAGAGTTTAACAATGCTTGGGGAGAATAATCTACCACTGATAATGACTACGAAGAATGCAGAATTTATGGGGTCACGAGGAAAACCAATTCAGCAACTGTGCTGAAATCATCTCCATCTGGGCAAAAGGTAATTCTGGTAGGGGAAGATCACAAGCACCAACTCACAACTCACCAACACAAGAAACCCACCAACTCAAAAGAAGAGAAAAACTGAGGACGTGGACTTACTATCATTAGAAGTGAGGAGCTCATGTGACCAATAGAATAAGAGAACTGTGAAGCCAATGAGCATTAATTCCTCTGTTTACTGGAGTGTATAAGTAGTGAAGAGTTTTGAAAGACCTTGGGAGCTTCACCACCAAGAAGTCCACAGTGATGAAGGACCAGCAGGATGCCATTGGATCCGCAAGTGGCAAATATGTTCTACTTTATATCTCTCTCTCTCTCTTCCCTTTGCCTTTTCTATTTCTTTCTTTCTACCTCACATTGATTGTTAAATGAAATATCTGTTGTTGACTTCAGCATATGGTGTTGTTTGCACCTTAATTAGGGCAGAGGCATTTCTCACTGATTGGATTGTGATATCTTGGTAAGCTATATCCAAGAAATGTAAGTGAAAGCAAGTACTCACCTCGATGGTATCATTCTGATTTTGTAATGCTAAAATCTTAAATCTTTTGTAGAGTTAATCCACCAACAGACGCTGTTATCCTTATGCCGAACTACTTACTTGGAAGTTTAACATCATCCCATTTCACTATTCATCATTTCATCATCCGAACAACTAAAATTTAGAGTCTAATAAAGTAAATACACCTATGATGATCTAAGCATTAGGAGTTCATAGAAAGAGACTTGGTTTACTATTAAAGTAGGACATACAAATCTTCCATCAGCTCTACAAAAAAATGAGGAAATCAGTTTTATTCAATATTGACAAAATATATGCAATATATTAAACATTTGCAATATTCACAAAAGTGTCAGGTATTGATCATTCACAGGTGATTGAAGAATCACATGGCAAATACAGCAGGACTACTGATATACAGTTAAAATCCCTAAGAAGATGGATTGTATGTTTAAGTCTAAGTATAGAAGCTGTTCCAAGCCAACTGGAGAGTCACACGTATGAAATTAAGTACTTAATTAATGATTTCCTGGGTTAAAACCAAAACCAAAAGTCTTCTGTCTCAAAAAATAAATGTATGTTGATTACTTATGTTAAATTTTCATTGCTTTGATGCTGAAACTACACACAATCTGCATATATTATTGAGCTTTGCCATCACAAAGTCATCCCATATTCAAATTTCCAAAACTTGTAAATTAAGGACATACGTTAGAAGGGGCAACTAGGCTCTACCAAAAGTCAATTATAGATTTTTCATGAACTTAAATAGGTCCAGTAGCTCACTTTGGGAGTGTACTCTACATATGTTTCAATTAAAACCATTAGAAGAGAAAGAACAGCAATGTCAGTAGCATATGGACATTAACTGACCTGTCCAGGGTATTTGGAAACAAAGTGGCCTTGAACCTATCAAAAGACCCTTTAAATATATATACTCTGTTCCTTCACCAAGAGATTAAGAATGTTGCTCATTCTCACAACAGAATAGAGACAGAGTCAAAAAACTGTTTTTCACTTCTGCTTCAAGGTACATAACAATTAAAGAAATATTATTCAGACGGTGGCATCTTAATTATGATTTAAGCATGTATAATGATTCTGGTTTGCCATGACAACACAATGCACCCGGTGAAGTTACCCTTCTGATTCAAAACACTGAGTATACTCATTTGAGCTCATTTTGAAACCCAGAATAAATCACTATTTTCCAAAATGTATTGTGGGAAAAACATCCAAAAGATATGGAAATTCTATTCTGTAGCAACTTAAAAAAGATATTATCAACAAAGATGTATCTAAAATAAAGAATTATAGTACACTGGCTATTTTGTTTTACATTCATAAAAGAATAACCATGCACTTGAAAAGAAAAGATTATCAACCATGTTTGAAGAGCTAATAGCAGACGAGAACCAAGTAATGGTGCAATATTGAAAGGCACAAAATAAATTATTAGGAAAATTGTGGGAGAAAAACATAGAAATAAAACTAAGAATGTGGTTCTGTAGTTCTAATTTGTTACAATTACCCCATTTTGATGGTTGATGACAAAATTATTTCACCTTATATATACTGGGGCTGGACAAAAACAACAATCAACATTCTATATTCTACACCAGGTCAAGCAGAGATAGCCTGATGAGCTTGAAAAAAAGATTTTCATGAAATTTCAGGTAGAAATTAGCTTCCTAATAAATTAAGTGGAAGACAAAATATTATGGCAAAAAAGACATTTCTAGTTCAGCGGCAGAGGTCAGAAGACTGGCAACTTGTGAGCTACCTTTTATGATACCAGGAACAAGCATCTCTATGGTTTTTTTGCCTTGCAAAGAGAAATGGTAGAAATTCTTTTTGTAGTGGTACAGAGTAACTTCACCAAAAAGGATAAGATTTGTGCCATTTGGGTGCTGAGAACTACAGCAGTTGTGAATAATTATCTACCAGCAGGAGAACCCTGCAACTTGGATCTGGATTTGTCTTCTTGAAGCAGGAGTTTCATAAAGAATATCCCCAGATGTGGGAAATTCATAATGGAGATGAGACTACTTTGCACACTGTGACATATCTGGTCCGGAATGAGATCATATCTAGTTGAGCATATTGCTGTAAAATGTCCATCATAAAAATTATTTTTCTTTTAACTTCACAGACTACATATGTATGACACTGACAGTACACAAACCTACAACTGAGGACACTGCTTTGTGGTTTGACAGGATTACAGAAACTTTTCTCTACCTCCTCTTCCTTCCTTTCTCATAGTGCTCCTAGATACACATGGGCTTTTTATGTACTTTCTTTCAGGTACTGACAAAGCTAACAAGAGAAATTTTGACCTCATCTCTTCCCAAAGGATTCTGTTCTCCCTATTTTATAACAGTATTTTAAGGAAGGTTTATGTCTTACTTTGACACAAGCATGCAAAAGCAAATTGAAAATAAAGCTAATATTAATAAAATAATCAGGTATGCAAGAGGTCTTTTCCTGGCTTGGATGAGAAATTCCATCCAGTCTGTGACCAAGTAACTTTGGTGCATCCAAGTAATTTAAGGTATTAAATTATGTTTTGTTATTAAGTGCCTGATAAATGCAAAACTGAATACTTATTCCTATAAATACTTTAGAAAGCTTGTAATGAAGCTGGACTTTCCGGATGCATTTTAGAGGAAAAAATCCCCTAATGGGAAATTTACACAGATGTGGCACAGGTTCTAGACAGCAGACCTCCAGTACGACCACTCAGCCATGTGATCTTTGGTAGGGATGATAACATAGCAAGCCTACAAACATCATCTGCTTTTTACTGGAAGGTCCAGAAATTATCTTTTTCTTGGGTTTTTTGGTTAGTTGTTTGATTGGTCAACTTTTTTTTTTTCCATTATACACTAATGAAACATTTGGTGAAATGGTCTTTGCAAAAAAAACCTGCCTAGATAGAAAATATCTGGCCAGGTCTTTAGTGGAGCCAAGAGGCTCTTGTATTTCTGGGAAGCTGCTAGGTCTAAATTATATCAAGACCTCTTCCACTGGCTCAGAGTACCTCAGGAATATATAGGCACAAATGCTGAAGGTTTGTTCCATAGGCATCTTGAATTGCTAAATATTGTCCTGTGTCTCTTAAACAACAAGGAAAAAATGTCTAACAAAATCAGTCATCTGTCCTGTCCCAGCATAGCTGTTCAGAAGATAAATTGTGTAGAATCAGGTTTCATGGTACTGAAACAGTATAAGCTCAGATACGTTTTCCACTTTTACTTCTATGCCCTATATCAATATAAGCAGCTTACAAACAGATGTTTTACTACTCAATTCCCTTCAGATTGTGTCCAAGATACTTATCTTTGTTTAGCTACATATTGCTGCTAGAGGCATATATAGCCCTAGTAATCTTTTAATAATAAAACAAAAATCTTTGACGTATTTGTGTATATCATGTGCAATATCAGATAATATTTTCTGTGACCATGACATTTTACAAATACCTATATAATGCTTTGAGCATATAAAAACATGAATATAACAAAAAAAGTATGACTGCTGAGCAAATACATAGAAGTAACATTTATTATTAACAGCATACATCTAAAGCTGTCAAGATTTTCACAACTGCAAATAAAATGTAATACTGAGAAGTACAAGCTAATGCAAGAACATTTCTTAAACTGACTGAAACCTGGTAAAAGATGGAAAAAGGAAAAGAGTAACTTAGTGAAAATCTTGTGCTTAACATTAGTGGTCAAAAAAGCAAATAAATAGTTGGATATGTATGTAATGTGATATACAATAATTAATCCCAAATTACTTCCCACTAAGTAAAACATTACACACAAAACACCATAATTCCCAATTTTTCTCAAGGTAAATTATAGTAAGATATGGGATTCAGAGATGAACAATAGATAATAGCAGAATGGAAATACTTAGTTATTTTATTTAAAGTTTTGGTTTGCAGTAGTTCTGAAAGACCTAAATCAAGCTTAGGAAAATCTGTAAAGGTTAGAACAATTGAGTGAGAAATTGGTAATTCATTATGTATTTTTCCTTCACAATGTTCCTCACAAGAGCAACATAACCAAAAAACATTACACCTCTTGATAAAATGAAACCTCTACACAATTAGATTCTAGAATTTGCAACAACATGTTTTTTAATAACTACACAGAATTCTGTGGAAACTGGCATTTGCGCAAATAATGAAAACCTCTATTTCTATGGAACAGTCCAAAGAAACACACTTCAAACTTTTTTAACCTCAGAATATAACACAAACACCTCATCAGTGTTCTTGTAGAATAATACTGCTTATTGAGATTTGAAATGTCAAAACATCTAAAAGTTGCATTTTTTGTAAAGCAGATCTGCAATTTAGGGTTTATTACTGTACTGATATCATCATTACCAGAGTACAAAAAACTACAAATAAATCTCTGTGATGTTATGCACTAAAAAACACATGATAGGAGTTCTCTATTGTGCTGTTTCAATACCATTAGTAGTCACTATAAGCAAATGGGAAAAAGTGAACAGAAACACAGTTGCAGAAAGTCACTTACCAAGGTGAAAAAGTACATCAGAGAAAGTATAACATAGGTTTTCTGATTTCTAGTCTTGAGATGCTGAGGACCACTTCAGGTGTGTAGTATAACAAGTATATCAAGACCTTAATTATGGCACTAAAATTAATTGAGATTTAAGATGACCTGTATTTTTAGAACCTCCTGCTTTCTTCCCTTTTTTTTTTGAAAAATGTCATCCAACATTCTACAGTTCTGAAGCATCACACTAGGTCCTCTAATCTCAGTAACTTTTTTGCTGCCTCTAACCACTATTTTAAGGAGCATTTTATATCTGACAATGAAAAATATTTCAGCCATTTTAAAAACGGTTTGAAGTACCTTGGCCTCTCCCTAAATCACTTCTCTTCACTGTAAGGAAGTATTCAAAGAGAAACCATGAGGGCAGAAAAGAACAGCAAATCATGAAATGGTGATGCCTACATGTGATACAGACACTTGTAGCCCCTCTGCTACCACTGTCACACCCTTCAGACATAACTTCCAACTGACCAAGGCTGTATTTCAAGATGCAAAGAAATAACATGCTCAAGACTGCATGGCAGCCAGCATGTGACATGACTGAAGCTAGGAGTCAGCAGCAGCTGGCCCTCAGGAGCAGTCTGTGGTGCGTGCACTCCCCAGTCATGTAGCCATATAATCATGGATTGCGTAACCAGACACAGCCAGGGGAAGCTCTCTCACATACTCACACACATCCTTCACACAAACTCTACACACAGGCAAGCACTGGCCACATACACCCTGCATCCACACTGCACACATAAACTGGCACATGGCAGCTCAAATTTTGAGTCACAAATTTTGAGTCACACAGAATTTGGCATACCAAGATTACCAGTATCACTTTGGATTAGTTCAGAAAAAAACTGTCTGATGTGGCTAGAGTAATGCAGGTGATGGGGAATCTAATAAAACACATGTCAATTAAAAATAGAGAGGAACAAAGTAAAAAAAAAAGATTGACTTTGCAAAGTAAAAGATAAGAGAAGTCTGGAAATCTTATTCTTACAAAGCTGTGTTTTAACCTTTCCATGACCTCTATAACATTTGCTTTTATTGTTCATAAGATTAAACATCTTCTAAACTCCATCAGTAGTAAACAGGTCTATGACAAGTCAAAAATAGTGAATTAGATGGATAGTCTAAACAGCAAGTAAAGAAATGTCTCCAATTTTTGTATTTTTTCTGAGCTTTCCAGCCATTCATTTCTTAACCTGAACTCATTCTGCTTTGTACTGCAGTTTAGAATGACAGAAGTTCAGGCTTTTGAGCTAGCATCTCTTCAATAAATAAAGCAGGAACCACTGACACATATCCTTCTTTGAATTCCCTCACAAATTCAACATCTCTTCCACTTCACTTAGGGTATAATTCTGTGCTCTTTTGTCTAGGACTAGTAAGGTAGAGGTCTTACCTGAGTTATATATGAGACAAAAAAGTCCTGGGATGATGTCTACTTTCAGGTTATCTCTGTCTTTTTATCTTACCCACTGATCAATGACAATGAATAAAAATGACAGTCAGCCTTACCAAGTGTTTTATACAGCTGTGAAGAGTTGATCAATCATGTAACTATTTGTAATTAGTTAACAACTGATCAAAATATATTCAGTAATAAATTAAACACATTAATTTCAATTATACTTTCCAACTTTATTCTTCTTACAGAATAAATAATACCACTCATTATCTGCACTGTATGGAAAAATAAATAACATGCTTTCTCTCCCTTCAGCTATAACTCCATTTTGATTCTCATCAATCCATGTATGTTGGCACCAGAGACATTTTTCTGCAAGGTAAAACATGTAAGTCTGATAGTGCTATGTATTTGTTCTGCTCTCTGCTTCTATTCATTAGCTATATAAAATCTGACTCAGATTATCTCACAGATGAATGGAGAATATATTATTAGAATTTTGAAAGCCTATTTTGCTTTCAAAGAGATTTGGAACTGTTTTGAGAGAAAGCAGAGCTGGAACAGTACCAAATACTCTTTCCTACCACTGAATTCTTTTACCGTTAGATTAATGCTTTTTGCAATAATATAACCATGTTTTAATGTTCACATTATGCCCCTTTGGTCATTTTTAAGTCTTCCCTTATGCTGTAAAACTACTTGTCTGTCATTCCCTATTACAAAACATTTCAGACTGTGACAGGTGATACTGCTTTTACTGAACTAATGTGAAAGATAAAGGAAAGGTCATTGGCATCACAGCATGGAGGTAAGTATGGGTCAGATCTCCAGTGAAGTGGACTGTTATTATTAGCTACTGACTTATTCTGATAGTGAAGTGGTTTGAAAATGATGCTATACTAATTAGAAGGCTTTGGAAGCACAGTGTCAAGAGTGGGATCAACTGACACACTTTCCTGTGCCTAACTGTATAATCCTGTTTCCTAACATAGACCCATGTCCTTCTTTAGCCCCTCACCTATTAAAACATTTATGAGAACTCCTGCAGCAATAAGGCCTCTGAGAATCTCTTCTGACACCTAACACCTTTGCACCTGCTTTTTTGGGTTTCACACCCCTCCTGCTAATGTTTGATATTGCATCTTATACCAGTTCCATAACACAGCTGTTGTTTTGCATGGCTTGACACTCCAACTGGCTGCATTGGAAAGAAACTCATCATGAGCTTTAGGCAAATGCAGAGAGAATATAAGCCCTGAGCAAAGAAGAGTAGGATGAAATCCTGTCTAACGGAGGTGTAACCAAGCCAAGCTACTGGAAAACCTCTTCTGAGACTGAAAAATGTACGAACAGAAATGTTGGCCCAATTACAGTCAATTGGACATTTCATAGTGATTTAAAATGAAAAATTTACCACAAGTTGGCTTCCCAGTACCAAGTTAAGCACTTTGTTACAGCACCCCTCTCTACTTTGTGGTCCTGAAAAATGCCCACAAATAAAATTCCATTTTTAACAAATCTCATAGGTGACTCATTTGCAACTTACAATTCCATATTTAACAAATCTTATACGTGGTTCTTTCGCAACCTATGAAAAACCTTACAGAAATAAAGATTTAGCAGATTCTTTTTAGTCCCATTTAATAAGACAGAAAGGACCTACTGGTAAGTGCTCCCAGTGCTTCACTGGATAGTGAAACCCCTGGGAAATTAAGGTCCTGTACTTCCCACTCCATTTTTTATTTATAATTGTCACACATATTTAAAAAAAAAACCAGATGGCAATGAAATGAGACAGGTTTGGAAGCACACGGATTTGAAGAATAATGTGCTGGCAAAACAACCTAATATTTTACATTTCTATAGAGACTGCTGGTGTCCCACCTACTGGGCAATGGCTTTGAGATGTATTAGTCATGGATCACAAAGACAAGAAGTTACATTAAAATGACCACTGGGGACTTATTTGAAGCTTAAATACACACATAGAGCTTGTGCCTCTGTTCTTTCTGCTAAATATGTGGCTTTGATGAAGACAACTGGACAGACAAACAAAAACAGGACAAAAGAGACTGAAAATTTTCCAGTTGTTGAGCTTCAGTTTTAAAATAACAGTTGGAATTATGTTAATGTATAATAAGTTATTTATGTCTGTTCTGGATACTGTTGTGTTTGAAAACCATAGGTGACTAATGCTAGTGCTTAATAAATCCCTAATCATGTCAGGGTTATTTTTAGGGTCACACCTGTTAGCATTATTAAACAATTTAAGAGACAACTATTTATAATTATATTTTTCAGGTAAACAAAGCAGAGAAATAGCACCAGTTATAACTTCTGTGACCACAGAAAGCCTTTTCAGAGGGGACACATTCCTGGACCTGCAGATCATCAATGCAAGTAAGCTAATTGGTGACGTAAAGATTGAAGCAGCCTGAGCTGCAGTTATCACACACTGATGGAATTCACAGTCCTGAGGGATATGAGTCAGCTGAAGAGTAAAGTCAGGACCCTGAGTTTTAGGATAGCAAATTTCCAGCTCTTCATGGGCTTAGTCAATAGCAGTGCCTTGGGAAATTTATCTCAGGAACAAGGGAGAAAAACAGAGCTGGCAGATATTTAAGGATACCTTCCATAGTGCACAAGATGTTTCTATCCCCAGGTGTAAGTGATCAGACAAGGATGACAAGAGACTGGAATGGCTAAGCAGGGAACTGCTGGTCAAACTACATGGAAAGAAACAAATACACAGTGGAAGCCAGGACAGGTAACCTGAGAAGACTATAGGAACACAGTCCATTTGTACACAGATCGGGTGAGGAAGGCCAAGGAGAAACTGTAAGTGAATCTTCATCCCTGTGAATCTCATGGGCTGCAGGGGCACAGCTGCCTCACCATGGGCTGCACCAGGGGCTGCAGGGAAATCTCAGCTCAGGTGGCTGGAGCACCTCCTGCCCCTCCTTCTGCACTGACCTTGGTGCCTGCAGAGCTGTACCACTCACATGTTCTTACTTCACTCTTCTCTGGTTACAACTGCATCTGCACAATAATTTTTTTCCCATTCTTAACTACAACAGAAGCATTGCCACCATTTCTGACCGGCCCAGCCTTGGCACTGGCTCTCCCAGACTTGGAGGAAACTTCTAGCAGCTTCTGATAGAAACTACCCCTGTAGCACCACCAGTACCAAAACCTGGCCACACAAAGCCAATACAGTATGCTAAGGCACACAGAAGACTGGGAGGTGATTCGGGACAGCCAGCAATTCTTCACCAAAAAAATTACCTGCCTGCTCAGCCTAGTGGCCTTCTACAGTGCAATGACTCCATCAACAGATTAGGGAAGTTACACAAGTCATCTCTATGGATTTCTGCAAAGCCTTTGACATAGTTCCCCACAACATGTTCTCACTGAGGCAGAGAGACAGGGATTTGATGGCTGGAGTGGCCAGTGAATGAGGAATTGGTTGGATGGTGTCATCTCCGGCGTACTGGTCAATGTCTCAATATCTGGATGGAAGTTGCTGAGAAGTGGTGGGCCTCAGGATTCTGTATTGGAACAGTGCTATTCAATTTCTTCATCAATACTGTAAGCAGTGGGATCAAATGAACCCTCAACAAATTTGCAGATGACACCCAGCTGAGTGGTGGGGTTGACCTGTTTGATGTGATGTGATGTGATGTGATTGATGTGATGTGATGTGATGATGAAATGTGATGATGTCATCCAGAAGGATGCAATGTCATCCAGTGGGACCTGGACTAGTTTGGGAACTGGGTCCTTGTGAGCATCAGGAGATTTACTATGACCAAGTGCAAGATGTTGCAAATGGGTCAGGACAACCCCAGGATCAAACCAGGCTGGGGGATGAACAGAGGGAGAGCAGCCCTGGGGAGAAGGACTTGGGGGTGCTGGTGGATGAGGCTGGACATGACCCAGCCATGGGCACTCCCAGCCCAGAAAGCCAAACGTACCCTGGACTGCATCCAAAGCAGCGTGGGCAGCAGGGGAGGAAGGGGATTCTGCCCCTCTGCTCTGCTCTGGTGAGACCCCACCTGGAACCCTGCATCCAGCTGTGGGGTCCCTGCACAGGAAGGACATGGAGTGAGTCCAGAAGAAAACAGAAATTATCAGAGTAATGGAAAAACTGCTCTGTGAGGACAAGCTGAGACAGCTGGGGTTGTTTAACCTGAAAAAGAGAAGGTTTTCAGGGGAGACCTCACTGTGACCTTTCAGTTCTTAAAGTGGGCGTCCAATAAAGATGGAGACAGCTCTTAGTAAGGACAATTGTGATAGGACAGGGGGTAATATTTTTAAACGAAATGACTTTAGAATTAGACTATATAAGGAAGGCATTTTTAATAATGAGGGTGGTGAAACTCTGGTACAGGTTCCCCAGAGAGGAGGTAAATATCCTATTCCTGAAAACATTCTAAGTAAGATTGGATGGGGCTTTGAGAAACATGATCTAGTTAAAGATGTTCCTACCCATGGCAGGGGGGTTGGAGTAGACGATCTTTCCAGATCCTTTCCAACCCAAACTATTCTATGATTCTTTGATTTTGAAAGGTTTTCATATCTGTGCTTGCTTATATTTGGACTTAGCTGAAACTGTACATCAGAAATACAAAACAAGATTTAATTTGATTTTTTGAAAACATAGTGTGTTAAAGCAGCCATAAAGCACGACCTTTTAATTTCTCTGAATTTCAAAGACCAGTTTATACAGGACTGACATGAAAATGTAGGCATTCATAGATGCACACTGTGCTCGACAAATTATTCATACACTTTAACAATCTCTAGTTCCTTCACTTTGCACTACCCAGATGATATAGAAAAAATTCTGATCACTTATTGGGACTGCTCAGATGTAGTACTCAACACTGTTCAAAGGAGAATAATTGAAGAAAAAAAAACCTTTTTAACTTGTTTTCTGTATCAAAACATCTAGTGCAAGTATTTCTGTCTAGTTCCTGGTACTATGGAATGATTTGCCTGTTCTGTGACTGACAGCATGTGCCATACCAGATGGTAGGGGATGGAGGAAGTTAGAACTTCCTCATATTCCTTCTCTTCTCATTGAAATTCCTTCGGGTCACATAGATATTGTTAGTTGCAGTAATATTTTTGGCAGAAGCAAAAGAAATCCACAACAAAGCTGTCTCTTTGAAATATCATGCACAGGAAACTCTAATCATGTGATTCAGTAAATAACTATAGAAAGTAATACTTTCTGAAGAAAGCACACCTGAAAATAAGGTCAGAGCACTTTTTCTACAAACTTTTATCAGAAAATATATTATTTAAAACCCAGGTTTTTTTCCTGGAAGAAGAAATTTATTGCATAACCTGTATGATGACGATTGAGAGAGGAACTCTTTCCAACAGTTAAAATACAAATAGCAGCATCATGTTCATTCTTAAATTCATACACAATATATACAAGAAATTTGGAAATGAATCCATCTATCTCCTTCTCCCTGTAACTACTAATACATAGTATCCAGTAAAATCAGACTACAGTAAGAGAGGGACTGGATAAGGTACAGGGCATGCCTCTTCTGAGCATCTTAGCTAGAAGAACAAAGTCCTCTCTACCAAAGAGTCTTACGAGATATGTGCCATATCAGGGAGGATTGTGCCCTAAGCCTCATAGTGTACCTTCCTCTGCTAAGCTTGGTTACTGAGGTCTAGAAGTATCTGTTAGAAACTGACTGCAAAAATGTAATGTCATGTAGGTAGCCTTTTATGTATATTTATATTTTATTTCAGTTTAGATTTTCACTCATGTCCAGAGAAAGACATTATTTGCAAATGTGGCTAATATAGATTTGAACTCCACTACAGATCCATAAACTTTCTCTGCCAAATTTTACTTTCAATTGATACTAATCAAATATTAATGTTAACTGTAATTTTTTAATATCTAAAAATGTTATCCATTCAATAGGAAAATAAATTTTAAAAAATTGAAAACTAGACATTGAAACAGTTTGCTCTTTCTTGGACATAGTATGGAATGGTATGAAGTCCTAAGCCTTGAGAAAGTAAAAGAAGCGAACACACATCCTCAATTTCTTTTTATGTAGCATCAGATTACCTCATTTTAAGATTTAGTGAGATGACTCACAGAGTGCTGAAAGTGGCCTTTACAAACAGAGAAAGAGATTTCTGCTAGAAATGAACAGACAAGTGAGCAATGTGCTTTCCTCCTGATTCTATGGCACAAGGCATGTCCTTCAAGGACCAGGTCCAAAGCACATATAGAAATCCTGAAAAAGTTCAGGCACTTGGACCTACATGCTCCTAATAGGCTGATACAGCTACTCCACAAGGTACATTTGGACAAGAATAATGTTATGGTTTCAGATGGGATATCTCTCTGGCCATTATTCTATGTAAGAAAACTCAAGGCCAAATTAGACTTTAATAATTTCTACTGGGATGAAGTTGGCCTTTATTACTTTTGACTAAGTTTTACACTGAAGAATACTGATGCTGTTCTCACACTCTTTAATCTTTCCAGAAGGAACTTTTAAGGATTTGAAAGTCAAAAATTTAACTTCCTAACAGAGGATAAACAGGAAACATTTTTATCAACATTATTTTATTTTTTCTATGAGGTGACAAGTTTTCTCTTTCTTCCTGATGTTGTAAAGGGAATCCATTCTCCTACCAAAACAGAGCTTGCAGATATTTGCTGCAATGTCCAATTCCCAGCACTAACTTCACATGAGAGACCTGACCAGCCCTCAAGAGCATTTCACTGGATTAATGGATGTTAGCAACAATTGTATTAGACAATAAATGATCTAACCTAATTGTGATCATAAATACTTGTATTGTTTGTCCATGACAAGGTGCTGGCAGCGTGGGGAGTTAAGGGGAAGACACTCTACAGGAAGAGACCAAGGGCTACTCCAAATGGATACCAACAATTCCAGATTACTTCAATGGACTGAGCACAGGACACAGCAAAGCTCCTCAGTGAAGTGTGCGGTGCTACTCTAAACACTGATTTAAGAAAGAGGAAAAAAATCCACCAGAGAAAGAGGGAAAATAAAAAGAATGAGAAAGAACAGGGGGAATATCAAGTCAGAGCAGGAGGAGGAGGAGGTGCTGCATGTTGGAGTAGATTTCCACACTACAGCTCATGGAAGATACATGCTGCTGCAGACGGATATTCCTGAAAAAAGCTCAGCGCATGGGGACCCCACACAAGGGGAGAACAAAAGTGTGAGGAGGAAGGAGAAGCAGCTATAAACCACTGTGTACTGGCTGCAACTTCTCTTGCCTCCCTGCACTACTGAGGGATGGAAGAGGGATCTGAAATGGAGTTACCTTGGGGAAAGATTTTGCTTTAGTGTCTTTGTTTCTTACTACTGAAATATATATTGATAAATATTAAAATAATCTTTCAGTCTGTTTTGCCTACAAAAGTAAATGAGAAACAATCTCCCTGTCTTTTATCTTGAACCATGAGCTTTCTCAAACTGTCGTGCTGAAGAGGGGGATGAAGTGAGCAGACAGGTAGGCATTTGGCGATTATCCAAAGCTAGCCCTACACTTTCTTTCTGTTTTCCCTTTTTAGACTGTTCAGACTAATTCAATATTTTAGTTCATTAAATAATTACCTGCCAAACACTATAACTATTTGTCTGAGAGTCAACATCAGATACCTACTATGTTAACAATGATACTGCAATTTTTCTGAATAACATGAGCCATGCTGAGTATGCCAAAGGCCAAACACTTAGTAGCATTTCACATCATTCAACAAAAGTGTTCCTTTAATTGTATGTACAGCTTCCAAAGCTACCCCTGAAATGCTGATTCTGAGAAACTAAGTTTATAATCTAAATCAGAAGAGCTTGTGTAGCCTACCTCCCAGATGGCTGCAAATATAAATTGAGTTTCAGCCTCCAGAGAAACACTATAGATAATGCCAGTATTTTTCTTCTTGACCTTTTATACCATACTAACATGACATTGCTTGCAGTTTTTGCTGTTTTATAAAGTTATTTGCACGACTCCATTTTTTTTCCATCAGTTTTAAGTGAACCATTAGCCAGTAACCCACACTCAGTTTTGTGGCTTTCAATCTCATTGAATAGGAGACTTTCAGAAGGAAACAATATTTTTGAGCTCTCCAAAAGAAATACCAGTCTCTCAGGGCTCAGCCCTGGAAAGATTTACATGCACAGGTAGGTTTACATGCAAAGGCTACCCACAATACATAAACATGGATAAATCTTTGCACTACAAGACCTCTGTAAGCAAATGGGAAAATACTCAGGGATTTTAAAATACCAATGACTGGGGGTAAATTTAGCATCCACAGATTTGAATATACTCACTATTCTAAGATAATTTTGTTTAATTCCTTTGCCTGTTAAAGACATATGATTTTCTGATTCCATTATGGATCTTTTTTACCAGTTAAATTTTATCTGCTTTGTTCTCTGGTTTTGCTATCCAAAGGAGAAGAGGAAAGATAAAGATCTGCACTGCTTATTCTGTCGCTAGCATTTCTTTGCCATGCCCACTTAACGATGAGAACGTTCACTCTTTGTTTCTGTTTCATTCACACAATTTTTTAGCAATTCTTTTCAGATAAACTACTTTACTATGAAAAGTCAGAGGAGAAAATCAATTACTATTACTTTCCTCAGAAGAGAACATAAGCAGGGCTACATCAGATCTCACATAAGTTTAATCTACTCCACCATTGCCCGTGAATCACCAGTAACAGATGTTTAGAGAAAAAGAAGGAATCAGTAAAGAAGAGCCTGACACTTTTCCCCAAAGATCCTTCCACTCACCCCCCAGAAATCAGGATATTAAGAACCTGAGAAATACAGATGACAGCTAAAATTGAGGTTAGGTACCAGCCAATGATTTTATTTCTCCCTGACAGTAAGTCTCAGAGCATCTGTAGCAGATAGCAGTTATGTAGCCAACAGAAAGAAAATAACATTGGTGCATGCCTGGGAGTTCTTTTCTCAGTCTATTATACATTCATGCCATTCCTCACATGTAATATCCTTTTCAGAGAGATATTTGTGCATGTAGCAAAATGCAATGTTGTTTATAGAACTCTCCCAACAGTTTTTAAAGGAAAACAGACACCGGGAGCAAAAAAAGTGTGTATGTGAATTTGACTATCAAGATGTACTTCATCTTTACAGAAAACAGCTATTTGCAGACTTCTGCTTATTACCAAGGGCAAATCCCCTTAAGGATCATGTCCTCCTTCATATATCAGAATATATACAAGTAAAATTTAGTCACTTGAAAACCAAAACAAAGTACTTTGGCTTTATTTAACTGCTTCTGAGGCATTTTCAATTTTATTACTACTAAAACATTATTGTTAAAAACTACAAAGAATGTGATTTAATCTGTTAAGAAAAGATTGAACACTGTGATAAAATACCTTTTAAGCCAAACAAAAAAGTTGGAAACAAACATAGATTTTATCTTACTTCAAATGGGAGCTCTGTTATTTCCATATTTCCAGACAAATCCAGTTTTTCTAGATTCTCACAATCACCCAGTTCTGGAGGAACTGACTTCAAATTATTGAAACTCACATTGAGCACTTTGAGGTTTTTTAAGCAGCCTGTGTGGGTAAGATAATTCAAATCAGTGTACTTAAAGAAAAAGGAGAAAGCAAAAATAAAACATATATTCAGTTATACTCAGTTAAGCAAAGAAAAAGCTCCTTTTTGTGATGATTAGTAAGATTTACGAATATTTTCTGCAGTGATCACTAACATTTTGGGGGCAATAATTCCCCTTAATCAGCAATTTTTTGGAGAGAGTTTGAAAGGAGACAACAAAGACTTTCAAATATCTTGTTTCTTCCAATGATGAGATACCTCTTCACCTCAGCTGAAACTAAAGAAGTTGGCTTTTGATTTGGCCACTGTAGAAAATTTGCCTGCCAACTGAAACACATCTCAGCAACTTTTATACAATCTATTCATTGGGACCAATCACTTCTACTAAACTTATTACATCAAGAATTCTGTCTTTAGTATCCTGAATTGCATACTTTTGATTATAAAGGATGATGGATGTGTGCATGTCTTTCACTATTTTCTTTACTGAGATTTATCATATCTACTGGCTTAATTTAAAGGCCATTATAATATTCTAGGCTTCATTTAGTAAAAAAGTATTTTGTTTCTTCAAATTATAACATTACAAAATTGTCAGCAAAAGGAGGGTTAGAAACATCATTGACATGCAATATCCTGAAAAAAAGATGCACGTTATACTGTGATATAATCAAACGGGAAGGAATTTGAATATATCAAATAGCTGATGTGTTAGCCAAGGAATCATTAAATACATAATAAAATGAGAACATTTTATGGAAAGCCCTGTTGTTGTATTTCATGAATGATCACAGAATTGCAGAATCACAAATGGTTTCAGTTGGAAGGAACCTTCAAAAATCATCTAGTCCACAGTCCTGTTCAACCTGACTGAATACTTCCCATGATGAGTCATGCACAATTTCTCCAGGCATGCTGTTCCAATGTCACATCACCTTCATCATGAGAAATTTCTTACGTCCAATTTACACCTGCTCTCTTTGCATTCAAAGCCAATGTTCCTTGTACTGTCAGTACAGACACTGGCAAAAAGTGTCCCCCTACCTTTCTCACAAGCCCACTTTATGTGTAGAAAGGTGGCAATAAGGTGCCAATGGAACCTTCTGCTCTCCAGTCTAAACATTCCCAGCTGTCTCAGCTTTTCTTCACAGAAGTGTTCCAGACCTCTGACAATCTTCACAGCCCTTCACTGAAGCCATTCCAACAGACTCACGTCTTTCTTGTACAGGAGGCCCCAGGACTGGATGAAGTATTCCAAGTGGAGTCTCACAGTGACACCCTCCCTTCAACCTACTGGTCACATTTCTTTTAATGCAACTCAGGATACTGTTGGCTTTCTGGGCTGCAAATGAATGTTGCAACCTCATATCCAATTCTCATTCACCAGTATTCTCAAAGTCCTTCTCTGTGGGGCTGTTCTTAATCCATTCATCCCCTAGTCTGCAAAGATATTGAAAATTGTCTCAGTACGTGTGCAGGATCTCGTACTTTCCCTTCTTGACTTCCATGAAGTTGACATGAACCCACCCCTCAAGCTTGTCAAGGTGGTCCTGGATGACATCCCTTCCTGTTAGGATATCCACTATACATACTCAGCTTGTTATTATCTACAATATTTCCCTCCACTCATTTGTATTCCTGTGGTATTCCCTTCTACCGAGCAACAGAGTGCAGCATTCAGAAGGAAATGCAGAAGTAAGAAACATAAACGCGAATCAGAAGTTGGAAAGTGGGAGAGAACGGTATCATCGTCAGCAGGCTCTCAAAGCAGATTAGATATTTCTAAACCAAGATAAGACATACAGCAATCAAAAATTTATATCAGGGTCTTGGGTCTGGCCAGGAGAGGGCTAATTTTTCCGGTAGCTGATAAAGGGCATGGCCAGGACTCAGAGATTATTCTNATACCACCTCACATCATTGTCAGGAATGGGAGAAAGGGACTTTCCTCCAGGAGGAAGGGGTTCTGGTTTGGTCAGGTAACCATGGCAGAAGGAGCTATCTGATTTATTAACTTTATATTATCAGGATTTTTTCTCCATGAGTCACTTTTTTTCTTGTAACTTCTGTCTTTATTATTGTAGTTGTTACTGTTCATTTTATTAACTTATTGCTGTTTCTGGTAAATTTTTCTTCTCTCAATCTTTAATCTTTGCCTTTTGTTCCTCCAGTTCTCCTCTCCTAAGTGCTGCAGGGAGAGGAGAAGGCAAAAGCCAGGGAGCAAGATGGAGTGGCACATGGTTTGAGGAGTCTCAGGGTATGAATTGGGGGGTACCATTCCTAAATCACAACAATCAGTCTTCTATTTATAATGAATTTTTTAAAAAGAATCTGGTGTTTCATTAGATTTGGTTGACATTGGAGGGTACAACGAGTCTTCAAGTCAGTGTCATAATAGTGATGTTATCCTTAAGACATTAACACTTACTTAAATTTCTTCCAAAGCAAATGTTGGCTTAGAGTTGCTCACCCTTTGTAATCTGTGGAAATCCTTACCAGAGGCTATTTGGTGCTTCCACAGAAAAGGACAGAGTAGAAGCATGGGGAGTAGAAAGTCCTACATTTTTTCCCTGAGAAATTGGTGTTGTCAGAGCCAGAGACATGCAGTTTGACGGCCAACACTAGCAGTCACCAGATCACACAGCATTTTACATAAAGCCAATAGTTTCCTTTGGATATAACATTGTCTTCAAATGATGACTGGACCGCCCAAAACATCTCACATGTGGCAGACCAGGCATATATTGTGAGAACTCTGTTATAATAATCTCTATGGGTTACAAGTAAAGGCTCTTCCACCCAACTTTCTTCCAGTTTTAGCTCTGCCAGAAAAAGAAACTGAGATGTATTTCAAAATTCAGCTGTCTTTTTAGGTTGGCGGTCTTGTTTACCTTTGCTATAAGCTGCTGGTTTAGTTAAAATAGCAGAATAAAAAATTTCTCTAAGACTACAATTGGTGCTGTTTTGCCAGTATATTACTATCTGACAAGAGTTGTTGGGGTATTAAAACTAACTTAATAGTGTCAGTGTGTGACCTACCCTATTTCCACATTTTTAAACAACTAAAAAGAATAGAAGTTTAGTCTACTGATCAGGAAGCCTCACCAGGTTTAGTTTCATAATGTAGATGAAGATATTATAACACATGCTACGTGTCATAACCATGAATTTACCACTTCATTGCAACTAAATAATCACTGCAACAGAAATGCCTTAAAACTAGAGAGTTAGAAAATCACAATTTACTTCCTCAATCAATTAATCTTTTGGCAAAGGGGAGCAAATCCCATTAGAATTAAAAAAGAACCATTTATTCAACATTCCTGGAATGTTTTTCCTGTTCTTTCAGCACTGGAATATTGTACTGGTTATACCTGGAATGGAGTTAGTGTTTCTCATAGCAACTCATATGGTGCTATATTTTGGATTTATGACCAAACAATGGTAATAACTGAACAGTGTTAATACAGCAAAAAATCATCTTTTGTTTCTCACTCTGCTGCCCCAGTGAGTCAGCTAGGAGAGGGCAAGAGGCTGAGAGTGGACAGGGCTGAGACACTGGATCTAAACTGATCAAAGGAATATGCTATAGCATATAATGTCACATTCAGCAGTAAAAGCTGGAGACAGGGGAGGAATGGAACTGAGTTTTCCAAGGTCCCTATTGCTTGGGGACTGAATGTGGATCAATTTATGGTGAGTGAGTACGTTTACATCACTGGTTTGTTTACATCTTCTTCCCTCAGTAAACTCTCTTTATGCTGAGCCATAAGTTTTCTCACTTTTGCCTTTCCCTTTCTCTCCCCTGTGGCGGTGGTGCAGATTCCCAAAACCCCTTCCCCTGTTATACCCAGAACCCCGGCACCCCCTCGGAAGATTTGGGCAGCCCACAGGGACTGAGGAAACCCCTGGGGTGGAGCTGCAGGTGGTTAAGCCCAAAAAGGGGCTGAGAAATGAGGGGGTTGGCCTTCACTTCTTAGTTGCTGCACCACTTGTCAATCTCCCACCAGTCCCCTCCCAGTTCTAGAAGTTTCTGTTTCCCTCGACGCCCCATTGTTTGTCCAAGTTGTCAATCACCCTCACTCCTCCCCTTTCCCTTCCCAGTTGGCCCTTTCCCCTTTGTTCCTCCCCCTAATCCCTCCCCGGACCCTCGCTGATTGGTTGCTGTACCCCAAATAAAAGTCTGATGCATTGGGCTGTCAGGGTCTCCGGATCCCGGTGCCCCAGGCAACAGTTGCTCCACTCCAAGTGTGTGTGTGCTACTTTGTCTATCTATCCGGGACCGAGGGCCGCTCTCTCTAGCGACGCCTCTTGCAACAGCTCCTAAGGATACTGTCTCCCCAGTGGATACTGTGAGTTGTCGGCTTGGATCCCTGCCTGGGTATCCTCCCCACGTTAACTCAGGCAGCACCAGAAAAGCTGCTGAGGACACGCTGGGTTGCTGCCGGTCAGGCTTGCAGAGGAAAGTCCCTGGACCCGACGCTATCCGGTTGCCTGACCGCTTCACCATCACAGCGGACAACACCGGCGGCAGCCGCACTCCCCATCCTATTGTGGGAGACTGGACTGTGAGGGACTGAGCAAGCTGTATGAGCCTTAGCTGTCTATGAGAGTTAACCCACTACAGATGTAGTTGCTAATTTTTCAGTCACTGAAATTTCTACCTCTCAGTTCCATTAGTAGCTGGAGAACTAACTACTAATGGACTACCAGGCAAGGCATCTAGTGTCACCAACATGCTAGTCACTGTCTTGTCTAATTCTGTTCAGATGGTCATCTCTGATGCCTTAGAGACATGGAGAAGAACCATTTATGAAAAAGAAATCACAAAAAATGTAGCAGCCTTTCTGGGTAGTGTGAAGCACAGCTTCTCTGTCTGACTTTCACAGCACCTAACGTGTGTCAATGTTCCCAGTACGGTTTGCAGGTATGAGAAAAAAAGATAAGTAAAAAATGCATCACATTTTTTTCTTGTGATATATAATCTCTCTCTAACATGACAGAAGGACTCTACAGATTCTACAGTCAATTTACAGTAATTGCTGTGACTAAGATTATGAAAATTACTGAGCAAAGCCATGAGTCTTGCAACTGAATTTAATTTCCATAACGAACTCAGGACAACATAGATGAATGGGATGAAGCTTGCCAAGGTCTGCCTGCAGGGAGCAATCTCTGGGAATTCTATAGGGGCTATTTTTCACCTCTGGATTCTTCAGTGGAATATGTTATGCCACCTGACAAGTGAGCAGTAGTCAAGCATTAGCATGCCCTCTTGATTGTTAAGACATGTATAAGAATAACCAGGACCTCCTGGATAAAATCCTTACATGACCACTTCACATAATCCCATTCTTTTATTTATCACATTCCATTTTAAAAGTAGTTTATTTTTTACATTTGCTGCTGTTATAGAAGAACATTGTTTCTGAGTTTCATAATTTTCTTTATTTGGAATTGTCTTCAGATTGCTAGCCTAAATTTTTTTGTAGAAGTTTTATAACCATTAATTCTTTTGTCTATTTCACCTTTAAATAGCTCTTTTCCTTCCCTGGTGCTTACTTCTGATGTTTTCATAGGTAACAGGCATCTCAGAATTTATTTTATTAGCCTGAATAAGCCATTTTTTCCAGTCTCTGCTGACAAAATAAAAATTCCCCTCCTTAAATGGTCCTAATAGACTTATTTCACATCTGTTCTCATCTAAAATTACTGGATAGTCCTCCCGTGACTGTTAGATTTGGAATTTCATTTCTTCAGTTTTTTGCACTTAATGATCTCTGATATGCTGCACAAAAACTGAATACATGACCTTGAGCCCTGTAACAGTGAATTGAATCTCTGTATTTTTTCAGAAGCCTATCTGCTCATTAGCCTTACCATATTGCAGTGACAACACACAGACAAACTGTGTCAGAAAATTTCAGTAACCCTGTTCGTGAAATTTACTAAGTAATAAAGTCAAGACTGATCCTTCAGAAAATCCACAAATGACCTGCCTCATGGCCAATACCTTCTCTTTCTGAAATAAGAACATTTTTGACTCTGGTATAACAAGTCCTTTGCTCATTTTTACAACTGTGGCATCAAAGTCCATTCTGTTGGAGTCAAACATTCATTTTCCATAGTTCTCTGTATCAAATACATGATGGAATACCAGGTAGACAAGATCTACTACTTGAAGCTCAATCATTTTCTTGAAAGACAGAAACCTAATGAGCTGGGAACAACTTGTTTTTCCTTTATAATTTTTTTTTTATTTCAGCCTGGTTTCCATTCAGCACCATATCTCTAATTACTCCTTCCTCTAAATAACTGTTTAAAATTTTTACAACCAACAATATAGATAAGGATAGAGTTAGGCTATATGAGCTGCCAGAAGGGTAATGCAGATTACAGAGTGAGATATGCTAGGCTAGCTTTGTCAGAGAGAGAAAAAATGTGTGACTGTAAAAAACATCCAGGAAAACTAAAGATTCTCAAATCCTGTGTCTTGACTGAAGGAGCACAAAATTGTGGAGGGGTGAATCCCAAAATAACCTTCAAATACCATAGACAATGTCAGTTGGAAGACGGGGAATAAAAAGGGTGGTAAGGCAGTATGCATGATTTTCACAACCCTGAAATCTGCATCTAGGGGCTTATTTATGTCTTCTTAGCACAGAAGTTCTCCACTGTCTTTGGTATACTACCCAGTCAACATCAGGCTTAATGAGCATGTAATACAGCCATTGGGGCAGCTTTGGGAGGAGAGGGAGGAGGTGACATCCCTTCCATGACTGCACAATGTAGAGCAGGATATGACTCCCACCCATGTTACATATAAATTCAAATAATATTCAAGCACAACTTCTGAATTAAAAGTAGTAATAGTAAAATCACTGCTGTACAACACGGCTTTTAACAATGCCTAATGTTGCTGAATTTTTGTTATATAAAATATGTAAATTCTGGAATTAAACAGCTAACATCCCTGTGTTTTCCATTGAGAGGCAGTAAAAGCCAAAATGAAATCCATGGCCTCCCTGAATGTTTCACAATTAATATTTAATTTTTTTTAGATGCAGTGTCATATTTGTGTTTATTCACAGTTTAAATTTTTAATTCATTGAAAAAAATCTGAACTGGTAATTAAATTCTCTAGTTTCTTATAAGCAACATTCTGATAATGGTAGTATAAATTAACATTGTACACAAGCCTACATTAGTGGTCCTAACAGAGACAAAATACAAAAATGACATTACAGAATATCTTTATTATCTAAGAATCCCATTCAATGTAAATGTAGATCTACTTGTGCAAACTGGAGTAAAACACTAGGCAACTTTTTACATTAATCTACTATCATAGAATCATTGGAATTATGGAATGGCTTGGGTTGGTGGAGACAATAAAGATCATCTCATTCCAAACCCACTGCCATAGGCAAGGTCACCTTGCACTAGACCAGGGTTCTCAAAGCCCCATCCAATCTGACCTTGAACACTTTCAGGGATGGGGCATCCACAGCTAATCTGGGCAACCTGCTTAATTGCCTCACTACCTTCACAGTAAAGAATAATATCTAAACTAAAGCCGCTTTCCTTAAGTTTATGGCCATTACTACATGTCCTTGTAAACAGTTCCTCCCCAACATTTTTATAGACCCTCTTCAGGTACTGAAGGGCCACAGTAAGATCTTCCCAGAGCCTTTTTTCCTACAGGCTGAGCAAGCCCATTTCTCTCAGCTTCCATCCCTCTAATAA
This sequence comes from Drymodes brunneopygia, assembly GCA_013400955.1. Taxonomy (NCBI): domain Eukaryota; kingdom Metazoa; phylum Chordata; class Aves; order Passeriformes; family Petroicidae; genus Drymodes; species Drymodes brunneopygia. Next base: position 154,369 of record VZTZ01047897.1, on the reverse strand, counting down.
TTCTTGTGTCTCTCCTCTGATATCACACCAGCAGGTCCATGTCCTTCCTGTGCAGGGACCCCAGAGCTGGATGCAGGGTTCCAGGTGGGATCTCACCAGAGCAGAGCAGAGGGGCAGAATCCCCTTCCTCCCCTGCTGCCCACGCTGCTTTGGATGCAGCCCAGGACACGTTTGGCTTTCTGGGCTGGGAGTGCCCATGGCTGGGTCATGTCCAGCCTCATCCACCAGCACCCCCAAGTCCTTCTCCCCAGGGCTGCTCTCCATCTGTTCATCTCCCAGTGTGTGCTGATACCAGAGTGTGGCTCAACCCAAGCACAGCACCTTGTACTTGGTCTAGTTAAACCTTACGAGATTCGCATGAGCCCATTCCCAATCTTGTCCAGGTCCCTCTGTATGACTGGCTGGTCAACCTCTCCTTCAAACAGGCCAACCACACCACTCATCTGGGTGTTGTCTGCAAATTTGCTGTGGCTGCACTCAAACCCACTGCCTAAATCATTGATGAAGACACTGAATAGCACTGCTTCCAATACAGTCTCCTGAGGCCCACCACTTCTCACAAATATTCACCCAGACACCGAGTTCTTGACCAGTACACTCTGGATGAGATCATTNACAGTAAGATCTTCCCAGAGCCTTTTTTCCTACAGGCTGAGCAAGCCCATTTCTCTCAGCTTCCATCCCTCTAATAATTCTTGTGTCTCTCCTCTGATANACCAATTCCTCATCCACTGAACAGCCCACTTACCACATCCATGTCTCTGCACTTTAGAGAGAACAATGTTGTGGCAGACCATGTCAAAGGTCTTACCAAAGTCCAGACAGATAAGAGGTTAGCCCTTCTCTAGTCCGTGGATAAAGTCACTCTATTGTGGAAGGTCAGCAAGTTGATCAGGAAGGCCTTTTCCTTATTGAAGCCATGCTGGTTTTCTCAAACCACCCCTGTGGTCTCTACATGCCTAGTATAACTTTCAGGAGGATCTCTTCCATGATTTTCTCAGGGACAGAGAGGATGCTGATCCCAAGGTCCTCCTTTCTACCTTCTTCTAAAATGGGCACGTTTCCCATCTTTCAGTCAACTGGTACTTTACCTGATTGCCAGGACTTTTCCAATGTCACAGAGTGGCTTGGTAGCTACATCAAGCAGTTCACTCAAGCCTCTGGGATGCATCTCATCAGTTCCTGTAGAAACACCTGTATTCAGGTTACTCAGGTGGTCACGAACCTGATCTTTGCTGACAGTGCAAGTGACTTAATAGCCCCAGTCCCTGCCCTCAGTTCCATCCACTCAGGAAGCATGAGAAGAGAAGGCACGATTAGAAACTGAGTCAAAATGTCCTCATAAAAACAGTCAACTTGCAACGCCAGTGTGTAATACTGCCTCTTCAAAGGGGGGATATAAACAGAATTTTCCTCAGTTTCATACAAGGCCGAGCTGTTGGATGTCGCCCTGGTTTTACAGGGCCCCATAAGTTGTAACACTGTAGCTGTAGTTTCCCATGCTTGTTCTCTAAACATGGTACTTGTTTTTCTTAACCGGCCGGAATTGTTTTGCACTTGTGGATTGTTTTTCATTCCTTTCCCTGGGGTGGAGAAAGATGATTGACCATGTCTTTGTCCTGTAAACCTTCAGGGGTGTTGACCCCTTTCACCAATCCTTGATTGTCCTTAAAAACATATAAAAATAAGTAAATAAAGAAGGGCAGGGCTTTTAGTCAATCCTGCCTGGAGAATCCACTGCTGCTCTGAGACCCACGTGTTTCTTCTGTTGCCAGCTGAGCAACAGTTGGACAAATAACACTGATTACTGAATTAATGACAAAGGTAATAGATGAGTTTTCAGTTCCTCAGAATAGGCATTTAAGCTGAGAATATGAATATTTCCTTCTTGGAAACTCACAAAACACATTGGGAATCTTATTAATAGAAAAAGCTATTTTAGGTATCCAGAAGTCACTTCAAACTTGGTTACTAACAGTTTTCCCCTCTGAGCTCTAGAAAATTGGATTAATGATACGTACAAATGAAATTTTATACTGTGCAGTGGAAAAGAGACAAAAATTCCCTGTGATTTCTTATTAGAGTATGTCTCAAAGGCAGTTATTTTTATCCTAAATATTTGGAAAATCAAAAACGTGAAAGGGCACAGTACAAATATTTTATTAACAGTTCTTTGAGAAGTATAATGGATAATTTGTGGGACAAAAAAAATCCCAATATAACCTTACAGTTCCATCCCAGCACAAAGGCTTTGGGATCATATGAAACTTCAGTTCACTACTTCCTATGTGAATATGAAAATATATTGTTGGATAGTTTCAGTTACAGCAATTACTAATGTACTAACACTACTTTATATACAGCAACTGCACTGCAACCACATAGTCCAAGACAGAGCTGTAATCTCTCTCAGAGGACAAAGAAAATCCCCTGACAACACCCATTCATGATTTTTTTCTCTGCTATTCCTAGACAAACCACTTTAAGACAGACAACTCCATTCTGCAATTTTGGTGGATTTTTTTTGCATTTCCATTAAAATATTTGCTATTACACAAAAGGTACCAAATCAAAAATATTCTCAACTGTCTTCTGTTACAAATTTGTTCTTGTTCATGTACATACATGACTAAAAATGTGATTTGAAATGTCTGATAATAGGTTCAACTCTTACTTCTCTCAGATTCAGAGTGGAGAATTATATTTTAAATCTGGTAAAACAGGAATAGAAATTCCAAATTTCAATACTCCAGAAGTCCAGAAACTTTTACTCCAGCAATAATATTTTTATTGAAAATATTCTTATCACTTCATGTTCTCTCATACCTTTACCTCTTGTGAGAATCAGAAGTTGTCATAATATGGCTCACCCGGTTATCCTCTGCCGAATGATTTGTTGATCTAAACTTGACTTCAATTCTGCCTGAAGATTAAAGACTCAACAAGATGCATGTCACTGCCAACATCAACTATCTGTCATTACTCTCAAGTACATTTTAGCTGTTTTATTTACTTAGTTATTGCTGTTTTGTAAGCAGAAGACAAAATGATGAATACCTCAGCACTTAACCTTTCCAGACACCCTACCTTCTGATTTAACACTCAGGCCTTACTCTTTGCTTAGACAGAGGTCCCAAATAAAACCCACATCAATAATTTTCCTTGTGAAAATTTAGTAGATAAGTTGACTTGTATATAAGTATACTTAAAGTATGAAAGGTTTCATTTAGAAGCAATATTCAAAAACTTCAAAACATTGAAGAGTTTTCATAATATTGTCTTATGAAAATAATTAACATTTTCAATACACATTAATATCCATCTCTGTATGCAAATACAGTAGGTGAAATAAAAGCACAGCTATTTACAAGCATGACCCCTTAAATGTAAACAAAGAGAACATTACAGAAATTGAGATAAAGCTCCTCTGTAGTTTATGCCATAACAAAAAAGGCAGTTCCACTGCCTTACTAATAGGTGGCCTATCAACACACAACATTCAGTAAGACTGAAAAACATCAGGAAGTTCTGGCAAAAAATGTGTTGAACAGTTAAGTTACACAGTCTTGTAGAGGCTTTTTGTATTATTTCTTTTTAGACTTTTGTATTTTTGTATTTAGGCTTTTTGTATTATTTCTTTTATACACATCAGTGATTATGCACCATTTTCTGAAAAGGGTAGAATTACTACTGTGATGTAGAATTTGTATAAATTTACATATATATATTATACATATATATATATATATATATGTATGTATGTGTTTTTAAGCAGTATCTATGGCTTAGCAAATTTGTCAATTTGGTTATGCAGTGTCTAATGTTCAAATCTATGTTTCCACAGAGGAGTGCTTAGATTTAAAGTATCTTGAAAAATAAAATTTCTGAACAAAAGTTCACGGGTAAGAGGAGGATGGTGAGTGTTATAACACCATGTCTGAGGGAAGCCCTGCAACAAAGCATTTTCTAACATTCTCTGGCTCTTCCAGGCAAATATTTACATAAAAAAACAGCAGCAAAAAATTGAAAGAAAGAAATCATGGGTATAAGCTAGCAGGATAAACATGTTTGAGGGAAAGTGAATAAATGAGTGCAACATAAAAGCTACTGATGAGCAGAAATTCCATAATTTTAACACAATTGAAAGAATAGTGATTGCTACTAGAAACACTGAGACTTTTTTCCTTGTTTTCCAAAAAAGGTCTGAAACAGGCTCTACATTACCCTCTGTTAGAATAATCTACTGGTCCCCCGGTCACCAGTGGTGCTCCCTAGGGCTCAGTGTTGGGGCCAGCCCTTTTTAGAGTCTTTATTGTTAAACTGGATGTGGAGATCAAGGGTCGCCTTTGTCACTTTGGAAACAACACTAAGTTGGGTGGGAGGTTTGATCTATTAGAGGGTAGGAAAGATGTTCAGAGTCATCTGGATGAGCTGGATTAATGAGCCAATAACATGTATGAGGTTCAATAACACAAAGAGCCAGGTCCTGTCCCTGGGTCACAACAGCCCCATACAGCACTACAGGCTTGGGGGAAAGGAGCAGGAAAGATGCCTGGCAGAAAAGGACCTGGGCGTGCTGGTTGAAAGCAAGTCAAACATGATCCAGCAGTGTGCCCAGGTGGCCAAGAAGGTCAAAGACATCCTGGTCTGTATCAAAATAGTGTGACCAGCAGACCAGGGAAGCTATTGTCCTGCTGTATTCAGCACTGATGAGACCACACCTCAAACCCTGTGCTCTGTTCTGGGCCGCTGTCCTGCTTTTGTCCAGTACAGGGCTAAATTTTGCAGCAGCCAGGAGGGGGCATTGCTAACACCCAGAGGTTATTCTAGACCACCTCACAGCATTTTTCAGGGGTGGGAGAAGGGGTCCCTTCTGACCAAGTTGTGGCTGAGTATCCCTGCTTTGCTCTGTAACAGATGTTCTACCTGTTCCCAGTAAATTGTTCATATCTCCACCCTTGATCTTTACCTTTTTGCACTTCAAATTTTCCTCTCCCCACCACTGAAAGGGGAGGGGGAGAGGGGAGTGAGTGAGCACCACATGGTTGGGAGTGCTTCAGTGGGAACATTAAATTAGGGAATACCATTTTTAATCCATGACAACCCCAGACACTGAGGTGCTGCAGAGCATCCAGAGAAGGGCAACAGACCTGGGGAAGGATCTGGAGCACAAATTTTATGAGGAGCAGCTGAGGGAGCTGGTGTAGATCCTGGAGAATAGGTAAGTGACCTTATCATTCTCTACAACTGCCTGAAAGGAGGGTGTAGCAAGGAGAGATTCAGTCTCTTCTCCCACGTGAAAAGTGGGAGAAGTGACAGGATCAGAGGAAATTACCTCAAGTTGCACAAGGGGAGGTCTAGATTGGATACTAGAGAAAAAGTTCTTCACTGAAAGGTGGGCCAGGCATTGTAACAGGCCACCCAAATAACAGGTAGAATTACCATCCTTGAAAATGCTAAAAAAAAGTGTGCATATGTCATTTAGGGACATGGTTTAGAGATGAACACAGTGGGGATAGGTTTATGGTTGGTCTCAATGATCTAACAGCCCATTCCCAGTCTTAACAATTCTGTGATTCTGAGCTCTGTGTTTGTGCCTTTATTGTGGACACAAATTTTAATAGCATTAATAATAATCTTTTTCTTAGGAAACATTTTCATTAACAGTGCATAATATTATGAGAATAAAGAAAAACTTTTTCTGCCTCTACCTGCCTCAATTGTTAAGCACCAACCCCTTAAAACCCTCTGTTTAATGGTTTAGGGTAGCCTCTGGCAGGAAACTAGTAGCCTTTCCCCTTTCTTCCATGCCATTTCCCCTTTCTTCCAAACAACATCTTATAAGCTGTTTGTCCATTAAACTCAGTAACCTATCTGAGTTCTGCAGTCAAAGTGCTGATAAAACAGTGTTCATTTTATGTCCATTATCTCCTACTTGTGTCTTGTTTATGATCTGTTAGTGTGTTTAGATGCCAGGCTGAAACTATACCTCGATGTCTATGTAAAATTTTCTTTCTAAAATATAGTGCTACTAAATAAATCAAAAGCATGAGTATTACTTGACTAATAGAATACTAAAATAGTAGAAAATTCTAGCACTGATTTCTGTGTTTCAGGATGCTCTCCCTCTTCCTGTTTCTCGTAGTTAAACCTATAATATCAAGGGAGTTGGAGGTTTTAGTCTTTAAGCTGTTATCTCTTAGTGTACATAAGGAATGGCACTCATACGGAAAGCTTAGGACTACTGCATTTAAAATCAAAGGCTGAGGAACTAGTACACCTGGGTGCATGAGCTCAACACTGGCAAACCTACAATGGGCCCAGTCTTTTCAGCTCTTAAAGATGCCAGCTGTTACAGTCATGTTTTTCCTTGTAAGAGCAGTAAATCCCTCTCAATACCAATACAACCTGTCAAACAAGCTTTTCTAATGTGAGATCCAAAAACACAGGAGAGGCAAGCATTAAAATTATTGTTATGTAGCCTAAAATGGCAAGGGCCAAAGTACTTAGGCATTAATAATTTGTTTCTCAAAAACTTCTAACATCAGGTTGGGTAGATTTAGATTAGATATTAGGAAGAAGTTCTTCACCATGAGGGTTTTGAGGCACTGGCACAAGATGCCCAGAAAAGCAGTGGAAGCACTATCCCTGGAAACAGTCAAGGCCAAGTTGGAAGGGGATCTGACCAGCCTGGTTCAATGAAAGGTGTCCCTGCCCAGAGCAGTGGGGTCTAGATGACTTTTAAGGTCCCTTCCAACCCAAATTATTCTATGAATCAATTACTCTTTGATATACCTCTTTATTAAATTAAGATCATTACTGAACTCTTAAAAAAATTAAAATGTATCATTTTTGCAGGATTCCATCTACTTGAATACAAGCAATAATTGCTGTATAATCAGATAACAAAAATGTGCTAACTTTTTTCCATGTTTGAGCCATACTATATTCATGGTTTTCAATACCATTTGGCAAGTATAATAAAAGCCAGAGAGATATAAAACTGCAGTGAGGACTGTTCAGTGTAAACAAGGAAGACAATTATCAGTAAATTTACAATATCCACGGATGCTCATTTTCCTGCATAAGAGTTAAATGGCATGAGTATAAATATCTGAATATCTTGGTCCAACTCACCAATCTCTGCTGGAAGATGGCTGATTTGGTTTTTTGACAATTCCAGTACCTTCAGATCTTGAAATAGTGCAATGTAGGCTGGAATGGTTTGGATCAATGTATTGTACACATGCCATTCTTTCAGATAGATCTGTTCTTTCAGAGAATCTGGGAGTTCCTGTAAATGAAAAAACAACATGTAAATAGAAAGCACGAAGTTAGAATTTTATTACTGTGTTTCCAAATAGGGAGAAAAATGCACTTTGCCTTAATTGTCTTGATGTAGAATAGCAGCTTGCCAAAGCCTTAGAGAAGCTGTCTGCAAGAGCATTGCAGCTGTCTTCATCACATATTCATTTTTTAACTCCTAATGCAATTATTTGCTCTAAAACAGAGACCTATCTGAAGAATTCAATCTGTTTGGTGTCTCACACATTATTTCATTTTTCCAGATGGAGGATTTTTTTAAAACACATTTCAGTGCTTTAATTCACACATCAAGCTGTAGTAAAATGCAGCACAGAACAGAAGAGTGCATAGAGAATATCTAAATAAGGCTTGCTAAAAAAAAGAAAAAAAGGTGTGACTTTGTTCTGAATACCTGTCAATGTTTCAAAATTTGCTTTCCAAGAGGGAACCAGAACCATTTCAGATAGTATACACACATATCACCCAGCTTAACTTCATAAGATGTTACAGCAACATTCAAAAATTTTAGAGGATTTCTTTAGGAAGAATAAAATTGGTTTTTAAATTAAAATACAAGATTGATTTTCAAATCAGTCCACATTTGCAAGTAATTCTTGATTTAGTCATGCAGAATCCTTTGCCTTCAAAATTCCAGTAATTTTGAAATTTCCTGTAATTTCTAAGTAATTTTCAGATTATTCTATTTAACAAAATTCTTCAATGTATAAATGAAACTAAAATTTATAAAGCCTTTGATTGTTACAAAATTGCTTTAATTAACTGGTATTCACTTCACATGTACATGTCTTTGTGCAAATTATGTCACCAAATTCTTTGAACTTGAAACAGACAAAAATCAATTTCAAAAGCTGAAGGTCCTATCATTTAAACTCCACTTTCTTAATCATCACATAATTTACCAGTCTGTCCTAGGTTTTATAATACTGTGCACTGGTAACATGTGGAATAAATAATCTAGAAGAGATTCTACTAATAACTTTGCTCTGTAAGAAGAGATGTGAGAATTTCAGCCTTTGATTCTTTCATAAATTTCCAATTTGTTTCCTGTGCATGAAGAATATGACACAGTGGGAATTACTGGTTTTTATAAAAAAGGATATTGCCCTCCTTTTTTTAATTCTAGATTTCATAGATCTTCCAAGACATTTGTAAGAGTGATGCATTTGAGTTGTTTTTTTTATTAATACTGAACTTCTGGATTAGCAATAGTGCTACTTAACTCTTAGTCAAAATAAAACAGCTAACTGTAATTATACTGAACTGTTGATCAGAAGCCATTTTTTGGTCATTACTGCCTCTCATTTCAGCTCTTTTCAAATTTACACATGCAGACACAAAATTTATGTTATGTTGTTCCGGGTTGCTACCTTCCCTTCCATATTTGATACAGATAATTTCATTTCTTGCTTCATTTTTCAATTAGAGGGGTGGGTGTGTGTGTATTGCATTGTGATCCATCCTCTATATTTGTCGGTTTATGACAATTAAAAATAAAATGCCTCAAATGCCTCGGGGCTGGTAGTGAGAAATCTCTCCAACTTTGTGGAATTAGTTACTATTTCTCATCTTCAGTGCTGCACATTTTTCTGCAGCAAAACAAAATAATAGAAGACAACAGCAAATTCAATTAGTATTGTCATTCCTACTTGCAAAGAATGGAAAATTCAACACATAGGGGATAGTGTTTAGGTGAGTGTCATAGATGACTCTGTAGGAAGAACCATGGTTCAGAGAGAGAGAGATGAATAACCATATTGGAGGGGAAAAGATGTCTGTAATAACAGACGTTATTTTCCACTCTATTTCTCCACAGTGCAGGTCAGCCTTTGGCTTTCTATTGACGTACTGGGTTTTTTGCATTTTATTGTCACAGCACACCATCTCCAGCTCTTCAGTGGCAAATACAGCCCTTTCTTCTCTGAGGCCAACAGCCAAGCTGTTCTCCCACACTGGAGGGAGTACTCCAGAAAATTCTCCTTGATACATGGAATATAGTGCAGCTCTGAAGACAAGGCTATCCACCAGATCAAGATCAAACTCATTTACCATTTTAGAAAAATATTTGTTTATTGTTAATGCATAAAGGTTTTTTTTAAAATACTTATGTCTGCATTAAGGCTAGTTTAGAGCACCAAACTATCCCTGTTTGTTTCCGGCAACAGAAATACATTTAGACATGACTTCAAAAGAATGGAAGTGGATTCCATCCTTCTACCAACTGCCAACTTGCTTTTCTTTCTTGAGAATATTTTTTTTTATCCTATGATCATATTCACAATTTGCAAATGCAAGCACGCAAACACTTTGCTACTATGTGCTTTTTCAATATTTTCCATTTTAAAATGTGTTTATATTTGTATTACTGAAGCATAAATTGATGTGACATTTTGCTTCATTACAAACTAGATAAGGATGGAGACTGAAACTTCCACAAGCTTTACATTTGCTTTACTCTCTGATTCTCTCGTGTTCTTTTGTAATCTGCTGCCATGCTAAAGCTGGCAGCCTGCTGATAAATTGCTGCATGAAGACTGTCACTTGGAGGATAGCCAGTCTTTTGCCTTTAACAGCAAAACAATACCTCAAACTTGTTTGATTTTTGGAAAAGAAAAAAAGTTTTAAAAGGAAATAAATAAGAAACATACAACCACTGCAGATTATAATATTTCTAATTAGGAGAGAATTTACCTGCTAGACCTGAGCCCAAACTAAAACTGTGAACAAAGCTCTAAGAAGTTTCAATTCAGTTTCTTTTCCAGCTCTATACTTCTATCTGTCATGGGCCAAAATAAAATTTTGGATACAAATCTCCCACTCTTTTTAAAAAATTTAAAGCTAGGTCCAGGCACTCCCTGCTGCAGGTCTCCAGCACGACACTGGCACAGTCCCAATGTCCCCCCTGTTGTCCCAAAACCACCGGGTGTTGACTTTCACCCAGTGTGTAAGAGGCTGATACACACACAGGTGTTCTTTGATTAATTTACAGTTCTGCACAGAAAGGGTTGCTGTGTGGTAAGCCCTAAACCTTAACAAGGCAATTCTATCAACAAGTAGTTTATCCTTCTGACACCTGGACATCACTCCCCAGCCACTGGCTGCCCAGGGTGGTGGCACCCTAAAACCCTGAAGGCAGACAGGGCTGAGCTCAGCAAGGCCATGGGCACTGGGGCTGTGTGGGAGGGGATGATTTGGGTCTCTTGGAGCCTCTGTGTGGAGAAAGCAGGGTCTGACTTATGCCAGGCATGGCAGCTTCCAGCTGGGTACACCCAGTCCCACCCTGCTGCTATAAGGATGCTGGGGTGTGGCCCATCATCACAGCAGCACATTCTCAGGTTCTCAGGCCCTTTGTGATACAAGGTCGCAGGGTGCCTATAGAAATAAAAAAATAAAAATCTGCACTGCCGGCCGGGATGAAGCCAGGGTGNCCACCCCAGGGGTCCCTGCCCTTGGGCTCCTTCCAAGGCTTCCTAAGGGGATAGGGGTTTTAGGGAAAAGGGTTTTAGGGACACAAACCACTGCAACAGGTGCCTAGAGACCACTGTTGCACAGGGCCACGCCCTGACCCTGAGGTTATTTAAAAAGCACTATGACCTGGAGTGCCCAATCCCAGGGCACCTCCCTCAGGAGGTAGCATCTCCCCTGGACGCCAAAGTGGCAGAGGTTGCCAAAAAGGCACAGGGTGAGGGACTGGGGAGACGGGACTTCTAACTCCTCTTCCTCCTCCTCCTCCTCTTCATCTTTCTCCTCCTTCCCATAGGTGGGCCAGAGGCAGCCATAGGCAGCACCTCAGGCAGACAGGCGCTGTGTGCCTCTCACCACCAAAGCTCAAGGGATGGCCAAGGCAGCAGCCTCATCTGACTTCATCGAGCAGGTGACAGCAGAAGATGCAGAGAGCCAGGGAGCTGCTGCACACAGCCCCTGCTGCCTACCCCTGAGCTCCTCGCCAAGCCCTCTGGAAGCCCATACCCTCAGCGAGCAATGCGCAGGAGCAGCAGCAGGGGCAGTCCTGGAAGTACCAGAGACCAAGAAGGAGGTCATGGTAAAGAAGGAGAAACCCTTGAAACTCTACAGCCCCCAAGTACTGGCTCAAGTGGAACACTATATAAACCAAAGCGGGAGTGCTAGAAAAGAGAAGCCTCCCTTGCACCTCGCACATCAGGCATGGCCAGAGTACTGGGGCTTTGACAATGAAGTATCCAACCTCCATAGACTAGCTCTCAGGGGTAGGAAAGTGGGCTCATCTTGGGCCCTGCTTTATGAGGCCCCCTGGGTGACTGAAATGATGAATATGAGGACGACAGCAACATCCAGAGCAGCAGACACAGAGAGTCAGGAAGCTGCAATTCACAGGCCCTGCTGGTTATCCCCCAGCTCCTCCACATCAAGCCAGATGGAAGCCCATATCCTCAGTGGGCAGCAAGTAGGGCTGGCAGCAGGGGAGCTCCTGTTGATACCTGAAGGATTTTTTGCCTTTTCTCTTAAATACCTCTTACACAGTTCACTATATTCACAAGTATTAGCATGCATACTTGTGATGCTTTAGGTATGATACTTTAGCCTGGTTTCTTGGTGTCCAGTAGGCCAGGAGACTAAACACCCCAGAAACTACATAGATATAGGAGACCAAACATTCTATTGTCGTAAGGACTCAAGGTCCCCTAGCAGGACGGATTCTGTAAACTAAAAGTTAGCCCACCCTAGCCCCTTATTGGGCCCTCTAGTTAGATATGCTAATGAGTAAGGTCTTTAATTGTATACTCAACTGGGGGGACGGGGGCTTTTTGCGACGCGTTCCATCTGGACGGCAGAAGCCATCGAATGGAATCCTATTAAAATACCGAGGTAAACGACCCCCAACCCTCTAACCGTGTCTGAGCTTTTATTTCCTAACACCAGAAAAAGGCATCACTGTTAGCAGCAGCTACCGAGGCACAGGCCTTGGCTGAGAGGGAGAAAGATTGGGAAGATAACAGAGATCAAGGTTTGTCCCAAGAAGAGGACAGCACAGACAAAAATTGCAGTACTGAGGAAGAGAGTGTTCCCATGCCCCTCTCGCATGAGGCATGGGAAGAACACTGTGACAGTGAACTAGACGCACCCACAAGCACCAAATTGGATCTGCTGAGGTGGGTCCAAGACAGACCTTGTGACCTGCATCTGCTGTGCTGCTTGGACAAAGACATGAACCCTGAAGGCGACAACATGTGGGATATGAGGGAAAGAATCGCTTCTGAAGAGACCACTTTCTGGGAGGAAGAGTTGAAGGCCTGGAATGGGAAGCCATATAAGTTTATCCTGTGCAGGTCCACACCTGTGGCTGTCCCCAGGCAACCGGCCTCACTCTTCAGGAGGACACTTCGTGCTCTGGGCAGACTGTTCCAGTGTCCTTGCATCATGGCACAAGCAGACCTGTAGCATGCCACTGCCAGCATCAGGCGGATCTCTGGAGATGGCAGCTGGCCCTAAGCCTGTGCAGAATCTCTGTAAAATCCCAGAAGATAAGAGGCTAATGTGTATATCTCAAACAGATGGATAGCTATGGATCCAACCAAGTACTTTGGTAATAAAAGACAAGAATTGTTGATAACAACCAAGGATTTTTGGTATTAACATGCCATGGAAAAGAACAGGGTGTGGTTGGAGAAGTCAGCCATGCAGTAGGCTGTGCTGGCCCAAGTAGGGCAGTGCTTTTCCAGGACAAACATCCTTGTTGCAGCTCCCAGAGATAAGCACAACACAGTACCACCTAAGCAAAGGAAAAAAGCCAAGATGTTGGCTTGGACTGTAGGGGGATAGCAAGGCCACCCAAAATCCCTGAAGGCCTCCAACCCATTTCCAGAGACATCTGAAAGAATGGACTGTGCATGCTGACAAATTGCACAGCAAATGAGAGAAACCTGCCTTCAGGGTAGGAAAACCTCTCTATGAAAAATACCTCCAGCCAAGTCCAGGAGGAATTTTCCATGTGATTTTAGACTCATGGGAAAAGGAGCTAATTTCACCTGCTCACTCTCCTTATAAGTCTTCCATTTGGCCAGTAAAAAAGCTAAACAGAAAATGGTGATTGACCATAGATTATGGAAAATTAAATGCTAATACTGTACCTTTAACAGAGGCAGTGCCTTACATTGCTGAGTTAATTACCATAATACAGGAAATTCATCCAAATTTAGTTACCACCAGTGTGAAAGATATGTACTTTTTGGTTCCATTTCAGGAGAGCCATTGGAATTGTTTTGCTTTCACATGGGAGGAGAAGCAATACACTTTCACCAAATAATGCAGGGATACTAGGACTTCTCCATGCTAGCTTTTACCCTAGCCCAAGAATTGTCTACAATAACAGTAGATGAGGGAATAAGGACCTACCAATATATTGATGATGTATTCATTGGGGATCCAGACACAGAAAAAGTGGGAAATATTCAAAACTATATTACTGAGCATCTTGAAGGTGTAGGGATAAAGATCCCAGAGGATAAAATTCGGTGCCCTGCTTCAGAGAAAAAAATCTTGGGAAGGGTGGTGCTGTTTGTGTCCCAGCTGAGACATTAACCTCACAGTAGCAAGTAACCATGCCACAAATTAAAAAGGAGCAAGGCCACCTGAGCAACTCTGCCCATAGCCTGTCATCTCTGTACTTCTGTCCCACTATGGTACCCTTTGACAAAACACTGAGGGATGTTACCACCCCAAAGGCCTAATTTTCACCCCATGGCTTGGCACTGACCCCAGTTCCTGGAAATCAAGAGGCACTGGGCCCATACCCAACAGGCTGTATTAGTGGAATCCCTTATACCCGCTACCGGATGTTTTGCTCCCATCGTCTCCCTAAATATATTTGATAGACTACAATGACACTTGGACTTGCAAGATGAGGAACTATCTTGTACAATTTGAATTGACTTTGGGATTTAAGATAATTCTCACACCTTATATAGTCATCAGACTATATCAACAGGCAATAGAAAACATCACATAGCAAGTGCATACATCAATCAATTGGACAAAGCATGCCTCTGGAGAACTAAAATTGCAAGTCCAACAAGTATCATAAAAGGCTTTACAAAATCAGTTAAAGAACAAGATGTAAGTGGAATGTTAAATTTAACCAATACCAAGAATGTTGTACTACCAGTCATTATGCCTCTACTTCCATTAAGGAAGCATGAGCTAAGATGAAAGAAATATCTGGCTAAACTGCAGAATTGTTTCAATCCATGAAGCCAAATGACTGGTTTAATGGTTGGAACCCCAGCTCCTGGTTGATGTCTACACTGTGACCATTAGAACTCATAGGGTGGGGCTCATGGTTACTGCAATTTGGAATGATATGTTTAACTGGATTTCTTTTCTAAATGATTGGAATGGCAATTGTTTCATATATGATTTATTGCATTTTCTCTTCTGCTTCATCCTTCTTTTCTCCCTCTCTTTGGTATGATCACATCACTACCATGGATGAAGACAATGATCAAAGACTATGATCACCAATGAAAGTTTAAGTAACAAGGTGGTGTAAGGAAAAGGTTAATAACATTTGCAGCATATACTTTAAACAAGCACTCAGTAGTAGCTATATTCTGCTTGTACTATCTCCTTTATCTCTTTATCTCTCTCTCCCTCCTCCCTAGCTCACTCTTTTTTCCCTATACTCTTAATAAAGTTAGTACACAAACTAAAGTTGGTGTTCTTGAACTAGCATTTGGTCTCATTCACATATTCACTTCATTTGGGCAAAGAACTATAATATCAAATTGTAACAGTAATTTACAAATAAAACTTTGTGAGCTTTTTGGACCCTCTGACTTTTGTCATTCCTTCCAACCATGAGCATTTACAAATCTGGGGTGGGACATCACAGTCCCAAGGGAGCAGCATGGGGGGCTTTGTTACGGACATGTCAATAAAATAGGATTTTTCCAACCAAGTTCACTTGTGCCTGTTGCTTCTTGAGAGAAAGAGTGCAGGCAAAGGCATATGCCGACAGAGAGAGCAGCAGAGCCCCCATGCTCCTCTACTATGGGCTAAGCAGAGACCCTGCCCTTAGCCTCTCCCATGCCTCTTGCACTCCAGCTCCTGACCAGCCGGAGCCCAGAAGTAAAGAGGGGCTGCATCCCAAGAGTGCCACCAGGTTAAACATTCCCCAGGTGGTGGACCTGGTAGTGTCAGGTGAATGGCTGGACTCAACTATCTCAGATGTCTTTTCAAACCTTATTGATTCTATGATTCTATGAAATGTAGTATGTCTCGAGACCACCTTTAATAACAAAAGTGATCATGACTGAGTCAGGAACTTTTTTTTTTAAGGGGGGGAAATCTCTGGGGAAAGCTCTGATATTTATGTAAGCACAAGAGAGATTTTTCCTCCATTCAATGTAGCAATGTTTCTTGACCCTTTGTAGGAAATAAATACATCGTTGTGACAAGGAGGTGGGAATAACAAATGGAAATTCTTTGTTCTTAGTGAAAATACATGTTTATGTTAGAAAATAAAATTGTGAGAATAAATACAAATATAGTCATTTGCTGCCACATTCTGTGAGGTAATTAAATGCAAGAAAATCATAATTTATGGATAAAGAATTTTACCACCACTCACTTACTTGCACATCTGACATTAATGTTTTTTAAAGTAGGTACTCATCCAGATACTCTACTTAGGTAAAGCAGCATGGCCGGGAGCAGTCCTACTCTGTATTTGAAGAGCATCATCATCTTTGCTCTGCCAATATTGATATCACAACATTTAAAAATTTGTTTATGCTGAATATTTTGTGGAAAACATTTAAAATTCACTGATTCACTAGAGAATAAACATTCATTAATTAACAGCAGAAAGTAAACACTCAGAGGGGAAAAACAGAGTTAAAGTGATTTAATTTAAAAATTCATATGAATATTCATGGAATTATTTTGCCTCAGTTTCTAGTTCTAATGGTGCTGTTTCTCTAAAGAACTAATTTAATTGAGTAGATACATGTTTATGTGTACAGAGGTTCTCAATTAAGTGCTGCATCAATTCTGCTTTGTTCATTCCTAGGCATCCAATTCGAACACACAATTCAAAGGTCCATAATCCATATATAAATAAATACAAATATATATATATCACGGAGTGTTTGCCTGTAAAGCTTCCAAATAAATAATTTTCTTTTTCTTAAATGTACCTTGGGACCCTGAAATTACTTGTGGCACAACACACCATTCTCATGCTGTCAAAGTTCCAAGTGTTTTGCAAACATGGGAAGAGCTTTTTACTTTTGTGTGTGCTACAGAGAACATTGTAGTGTGTCATTCACTGTTGCAATCTAACATTTTGTCCTTTTGTTTTCCTGGCATCAAAATAGTTTTTGTTTCTGTGCTCATCCCTTGCAAGGCATGCTCGGTGCTAGCTGTATCATGTTTAAGACTTATTCCTGCCTCTAAGAAAACCTGATTTGTACTTGATTCTTCTTATTTCCAGTCTCTTTTCATTGATCTCACTGTCACTCTGGCTTTGTTAAAAGCACAAACTGCACTGCTCCCTTGTCTACTTTAACACTGTGTCATATTTCCTTGGCTTTAAATCCATAAATCACTCACTCTATTCATCTTCTTCACAGAAATACACACCTTAAGGAGTCCCATTATCATGAACATTAAAAGTAAAAATATACCAAAAAGTGTTAATGGCTAATTATTACAAAATTATTACCCTTTTCCTCCTCAGAATTTGTTGCTGTGAAAGAGCTTTATCTTTTCTCAGATGTGTTAAAATAATTACAAGTACAAGGAACAGTGGATCTCCACCCAATGAAAATACATTATCATATCAATGATATTTGAGAGGTGAGAAAAAAGTGGCATGATGTCTTGAAGGAAGGAATTCCTGTTAGGAATTCAAAATGTGCGATCTGCTCTGATTTTCACCTTTACTAAGGCTCTCAGAAGAAGGTCTGATGTTATTTTCAAGAAAGAATGATCCAGATTATTTTCAAATTATTTACCCAAGCTATCCCAAACTTGTGTCTGGGTGAATATTGTTACCTTCCCATAAGTACTCTGGCTATGCAGGGTATTCTCAGAGAAAAGGAGAGGCAATGTTCTGTGGGTGCCAGCTAGCCTCGTGGTGCTTCTACTGAAGCATGACCAAAGGCATTGACTGCATCCCTCCATTGCTAGGTTAGTGGTTTGTCTCAATGAACTAAAGCGTCTTCTCCAGCCTAAACAATTCTATGATTCCATCACAGAGTGTTTTACAAAACCCCTTTTTAACCTCCAACTCAACAGTGCAGAATCAGTAAGCCAGATGCTATAAGAATATGGAGCACAAAGCAGCAGCTTCTTTCTAACAAGACTACATTTTTACCACGTGGACAGCCTGGGCACTCTGACATTGAGATTTGTGAGAAGGATGTGGTAAAGCCGCATCCTTATGCTGGGGATTACTCCTCTGTGAGACTTAGCTTCCCAGCATCTAAAAAAAAAGAGCTGATATAGCCCAGAAGCAAGCCTTGTTCTCAAAATTAAACCTCTAAGTCACACCAACAACCTACCCAGATTTAGCTATCAACTGTCTAGAGGACATATTACTGCTTCATTGATGAGAGGAAAGCAGAAACATAATAGAAATACTTATCAGCTAAAAGGAAGATAGAAGATTCAGCAGCTCGTCCCCATATGGGTACTTTACAGAACTGTGCTGTTTGCTGCTGCCAATGGTAAGTGGCCAGTCAACAGCAAATCCAGCTGGTTATGTGCCCATAAATCTGCACAGATAATCCCAACTCTGACTTCTCCAAGTCCCTCAGTGCTTAATCACCGAAACTTTCAACTCATAGATGTATTTGTGCACAAAACGCATCAAAAAAACTAAACCACAACTGACACCCAGCTCCCAACTACATAACATACAGACTTCTCTGAGAAAACTGCCATATGTTCACAGATTTTATTCATGTGCAGATTGCCAGACTGTGCAGCACTGCTTTTATAGTCTGAAAATTCATTTTGCTTAAATGTGAATGCTTTCTTTTTGTGAGAAAGTAATAGGGGAAAAGGCTATAGTATCTGATTCTGTCTTTGGTTCAGAACCAGCTGCTCAGATTTTAAAAAGCAAAATAAGTGGTATGATTTGTATAACAGATAAAAACTTAATAAAATTTCTGCAGTAAGAGGATATACACTTCTTTCAGAACTTGTCAAGTGAATTTTCATAATTTTAAAATAATTGCCAGCTGTTAGAAAGTGGCATTTTAATTTTAAAGGAGCATTGATCCCTAAATAAATCAGCTGTGATTGTACCTTTGTCTGCAGACATCTGAACTATGTCAGTTTGTTGCTGAAACAGGAAATCCACTTTAGCTAGGCTAGAGCTGGACAATGAGACTTGATGGCTGTTTGATATGGCCACACTGAGCTTTTGAGAAGATATCAAAACCCATGGTGGTTAGGAATGTACTTCTCAAGGGGACATAATGTATGTAACAGCACACCAATGTCTCTTAAAAGAGATTTTTCAGAACATCAAATTAAAATTAAATCATCTGGAAAACAGAACAAAACGTGTGTTTGATTCTGCCTCCTAATGTAAAGCCTAGCTCATGGTGACAAAGCAAAATTTTTATGATTTGGCAAAAGAGATTAAGCAACAGAAAAGTTTAATTATGCAACTCTCTGCACCCTGATGCACTAAGGATACTTGCACTTGCTCCTATATCAATGAATAAGGAGCTGTAATCTCTCTCAGGTTTGTTTTTTTTCTAAAGAACCTCTAAGTTAAGGTTTACAATATCCAAAAGAATGCAGTATTTGACTGCACATCTTAAACATCAGTTTCAAAATCCCAAGTTCTTGGATGAAGAGATGTGATAGCTCCCCAGCAACCAGTCCTACCACATCAATGATTGGTATCAGTTGAAGAAAGAGTCTCCTTTGTAGAGCTGAATGGGAATCAGGGTTTTCTATAGTCCAGAAATTTCAAATATTATATGTTTAGTCAGAAGGAAATTAAAGAAAAAAATATTAAAACTGAAAAAGCAAACACTGTCCAATTCAAGATCAAATCTAGGGTAACAATTACACTTCAGATCAATCAAAAAATAATTCTAGCTTTTTTATCAACATTTTGACATGTATTTTTAGGAATGAAAATACTACATGAAATTCAAAATTTTGATTTCACATTATCATTAATAAAGTTGTGTTTCTCCAAATAGATTTCAATCAAAGCTTTTACAACTCCAGAAAGCTTCAAACCATCTCTAACCTACCACTAGCTCAATTTCAAGCCAGCACTAATTAACATGTTACCTGCAAACTGCTATTTCACATCAAGCATATCTGCAAATCAAATGTGCTTTTTTTTCAGTAAGACCCTTGTGGATTGATGCTGATATTAGTTTTAAACTGAGTAGAGCTTGAGAAAGTGTTATCACACCATTACAGCAAGAATACAGATCTCTGATTAGCAGAAGACAGGCAATAAGCCAACAAATATTATTTTCATTTCTCTTCACCCATTGGGGAATTTTAGAGAAAGAGACCTTATTGCAATATCATTGCTCATACCAAAATTTTTGAGAGGGATAAATTACGTGTATCAGCCGAGAATTTAAAATACACATACCTGAAAACTAAACCACTAGTTCAGGCTGAGGTAGAAAATGCTTTGATCACTTCTAACACTGCGAAAAAGCATCAACTTCATATGCATTCGCCATAAAAAAGGGGGCATTAAAAGATACAGTCTAAGACAATCAAACTCTTCACCAACAGAAACATATTTTCCTTCATATTTACCATCCACTGCTCTCCAGAAAGCTGAAAAATAAACTTGTTTTTTTCCTTATTTACTCCATCTGACAAAGCATGACTCTTCTTGAGCTGAGGAGTCTTTTCACAGATGTCCAGGTCCTTCTCATTGATGTCTACAAAGCCATTCTTGAGGTATTTTGATTGAGGAATACCTTTCTTACGGCACTCTAGGATCAAATTCCATTCCTGTTTTATCCTGAAAAAGTGCCAAAAAATGTTTATGTGAATCAGCTGAAAAAATATGCCTAAGTAAGTTCTAAAGCTTAATCTTTATTTGCACAAGCACTTTACAAAATATAATTATTCATCTAAGGTATTGGCTATTTTTTATATATATATTAAGAAAATATGCATTTCCTGGACTTACACTAAGATTTTTCTAGACATACATATAATTTCAAATTATCAGTATTTCATCCACTGACTATAAAACAGTGACACCCAGAGAATAACAGAAAAGTGGAAACTGAGTAAACTGTTATGAAAAAGAGCAAAAACCCTGCCCTTTAATTTGATAGGATAGGAAATATATTCTCACAGAATGGGTTATATGCATAAACAAAATCAAGTACCTGGTGATATATGAAAACATTTTTCTTGGGGAAAAAAAACAAGATGTGCCTTTTTTCCCCATCATTTCTTGTTCAAGTGTAATAATTTATTTTAATTTTTGCACCAGTATCTTCTTAGAAGGTAAAGGCCAAAGTTATCACATGCCAACTGATTTCAGATTCAATTTCAGTGTAACTTCTACATCACCTCCAAGGCAAGCTTTTTCTCTTACAACTTCAGGTGCAAAATCAATTCAACATAATTAAGCATTGTCAAAAGCTCATGCTTTTAGATAGGAGAGATTTATTTCAGTTTAGTCAATTAAAGAACTGATTGATATAACAGAACCAAGCCTTCCCTACACCAAAATAAGGTTCTGCAGAGCCCCTTGTATCATAAATCTGACCTCACACTTTGAATTCTAGATCCTGTGGTACATGAGACTCATTTATGTCATCTCTGTCCTCTGATAGAAACATTAATCTAAAGGTTTGAAGAAAACTGACAACTAAGGAAGGACTAGGAGTTCAGGATAAAGTACCCCTAGAGAAAGTAAATATGTCATGTCCTAGAGAGAGAATTACATACACGTTCATAAAGTTCAAATAGGAAGTAACAAAACCATTACATGTATTACCACCTATTCATGGGATTCTTTCCTACAATGCTAAGATGTAAAAAAAAATCACATGAAAAAGAATCATAGGATCACAGAATTATTTGGGTTGGAAGGGACACTGAAGATCATCTAATTCTAACCCCACTGCAGAGAGACCTTCCACTAGACCAGGTTGCTCAAGTTCTCTCCTCAGCCACGAACAAGGCTTGAACACTTCCAAGGATGGGGCATCCACAGCTTCTCTGAGCAACTTGTTTCAGTGCCTCATCACCCTCACAGTAAAGAATTTCTTCCTAATATCCAATCTAAACCTTCTCTCTTTCAGTTTGAAGCCATTTTCCCTTGTCTCATCACTACAGTTGCTGAAAAAGAGACTCTCTCTGGCTTCCCTGTAAGTCCCCTTCAGATAAGGAAGGTTGCTATGACATCTCCAAGCAACTTTCTCTTCTCCAGGCTGAACCACTCAAACATTCTCAGCCTGTCTTCATAAAGGTGATGCTCCAGTCCTCTTTTCAACTTCGTGGCCTCCTCTGGACTGACTCCAACAATTCCATGTTGTTTTTATTTTGGGGGCACCAGAGCTGGATGTGGGGTCTCACAAGAGCAGAGCAGAGGGATAGAATCACCTCTCTTGACCTGCTTTAGATGCAGCCCAGGACACAGTTGCTTTCTGGGCTGTGAACACACATTGCTAGTTCATGTTCAGTTTTTTGTCAAATATCACACCTGCAAGTCCTTCTCCTCAGGGCTGTTCTCAATCAGTTCTATGCCCTGCCTGTGGATATATTTGGGATCGCCTTGACCCTGGTGTAGGACCTTGAACTTCATTCTATTGAATTTAATGATTTTTGCACAAACCCACCTCTCAAGCCTGTCAAGGTCCTCTAGATGGCATCCCTTCCTTCCAGCATGACTGTATCACACAGCTTTGTGTTGTCAGTGAACTCACTGAGAGTGCCCTTGATCCCACTGTCCACATCACCAAAGCAAAAGTGCTGAGCATTATTGGCCCCAACACTGACTCCTGAGGGACACCACCCTTCACTGATCTCCACTTGGTCACTGACAAGTTGACCACAATGCTTTGTATGCAGCCATCCAGCCAGGTATTTATCCACTAGACAGTCCATCCATCAGATCCATGGCCCCCTGTTTAGAGTCAAAGATGAGATGCAAGACAGCATTGAATGCTTTGTGTAAGTCCAGGTAGATATGACAATTGCTTTGCCTCTATCCACCAACATCATGGCTTCATCATAAAAGACCCCCAGATTTGTCAGAATGTCTGGTTTTAAGTCACGTACAAGAAACCAGTTACAAACTTAGGTACAAGAAGCATGTCCCAAAACCTTGTTGAAATAAATAATTTTTGGACACTCATAACAAGGTATGAAACTGCAGTGCAGAGCACTCTCATGAAAATACAGCAGCACAGATTAAAATCATGGTTGGCGTAATGCTATCAAAATAAGTCTTTAGAGAGCAAAACTGCACACCTAGAAAAAAAAGATTGTATACATCGTGGCACTTACAGAAATCTCTGGGGATTTTAGAGAGACTTGCAAGCAGAGAGAACAGCAATGGGAAAAACACGTACAGAGCACAGGGACACACTCCAAGCACTTTCTACACTTTTGTCATATAACCATTTATCACTGGAGCAAGCCTGAGGGACCACCAGAGGACAGTTTCAAGGAGCAGCACACTACACATGGAACAAAAGAGAAAGCCCCTTCTGTAATAATGACTGCAATGTATTCCCAAGTGACAGCTTTATAAAGGGAAAGTATAGAAAAGCACC
Source organism: Drymodes brunneopygia (assembly GCA_013400955.1). Classification (NCBI taxonomy): domain Eukaryota; kingdom Metazoa; phylum Chordata; class Aves; order Passeriformes; family Petroicidae; genus Drymodes; species Drymodes brunneopygia. The sequence goes on along the minus strand of VZTZ01047897.1, from coordinate 131,273 downwards.
TTATACAAATATTTCAGGAGGTGAATTAACAATGAGGTTGGTTAAAAGGTAGCTCACTGGATTAAGTGTTAACAGACTATATGAAGATAGCACAAACTCAAACTAAGTACATTCTAATGAAAAGAGAGCAAAGATCTCTTTCTCCCTCATTTCAAAATTTGCAAAAATATTTTTTAAAAAGATAAAATTGTATTTATCTTCAAATGAAAAAAATTAGAAGGAAATATGAGCTCTGATAACACCAAAAAAGCAAATGAAATTACTGCAGGTATACAAATGAGTAGGAAAAGGATTTGTAGCATATCAGAAGGAAGCTTCAGAGATGATGGGAGCAATAGCTTCTCAAAATATGAAAGGGGCAATAAAGGAATAGTTACAGTAGTTTTTGATAGCTGCAGAAATGTTATTCACTCTTGGCTTCAGTTTTCATTAGAGAGATCAAAATGCACTTCACAACTAGACATCTGGAAGAATTTCTGGTATTAAAATTATCAGTAGAGGAAGTGTGAGAATAATAAAATATATTTGAAATAAATCTCCCAGTTTCCCTTAGTATCTACTGAGTTAAGTGAGTTAAGAATAAAAAGACTGGTCAGACAGAAAAAGAGTCAGCACAGGGAGTCCCTAGTGTGGACTAAAGGTGCTAGCATGGTCAAGGAAGAGTCCACCAACTATGCACAATATCTCCACAAATCTTGTCTGAATTTACTTGTTATGACTGACAAGAAAATAGGTTAAAGCAGATACAGCTCCTTAGCCCACACTGTGACATACACTGTGTGCATGTCAACAAGCTATAGCTAATATTTCTAAATTTTCTGTTACAGAGGGAGAGATATCCAAACACCTGATTTCACTAAGCAGTCCTACTAAGGGTATTCCCACTAGCTGCAGTCTCGAAGTCCTCAGATGGCAGTTTTCTATATCAGCAGATATGATAATTCAAACACCTTCCAGATGCTTTGACACACAAGCCAATTCAATTTTTAGTGTTGATCTTAACTATTCAATCTGTCATTTGTACCTCAGAAACTGCCAACACGACTGAGTGTGGATATTGTAACTGTAAGAGATCACTAGGAAAAGCTACAAAACAATATTTTCATATACTATAAGGAAAAAAAAAAGTTCCAAACCACTTACTCATTTTGTTCCAAAACTTGTCTACCAGTGAGTATAGCTAAATAGCTATAAAAGCTCTGTACTCCTCTGAAGTGAAGTGGTATGGGGAAGGTGTTAACTGAATTTCAAGGAAGAGAACAAAATTATTTGAACAATTAAGAGGCAGGAGCCATAAGGACCATAGGATCAAACACCTAGAATTCTTTTATTCTAAAATATTCCAAGCTTTACGTACCACTGCTGTACTGCTCTTTCCCACATTCTCCAGTTCTCCACACAGAGCTTTCATGTCCTTCTGTAAAGCTTAACTCTGCATTACTACCCTCTCATTTCCATGGAATTCCTTCATTTTCTAACAAAGCAATAAATATTTCACTCAGTGCCTAATTCAGTGCACTGAAAAAACTTGCCCACAAAATGGGAAGGTTTTGTATTCTTTGGTCTTCTTTCAAGCACAAAAAATGACTAACTCATTCCTCATAGTATAAATTCTAAGAATGTTAGAAACTTAAAAAACAGAAAGAAGAGGTCAAAAAGTCTAACTCAAAAAAAGTCAACTGCATTACTACATGTCAGTGCTGGCTCTGACAGGTAAACCTCAGAAACACTAGAACAGAGGGCTCAGATCTAAAATTTTACTCTCTCAAAACAAGGAATATAGGAATATAAAAAATTATAAGAAGGGAGTTCCATTAAGGCTGAAAAAACAAGCTGCCCTCTGGCAGTCTGCTGATAACATGTACAAAACACAAAACTCAGGAGGTCATTGCTAGCCAAGTAAAATAAAATTCATATAACAAAAACAGCTGTTAAGCAAATCAGTCTGTGAACTATTTACCACAGAAGAAAGACAGGGGTTAAAAATTAAGCCTGCTAGGGAATTCAATGTGTATATTGCACACTGATATGAAAATTCTGAGTCAAATTTCATCTTTACTGATACATTATGTTATGCAACGTGCTCTGTTAGGCTTTTAAAGAATGCAAGTATTGTGCACAAGCACATGTAGAACAGATGGAAGGTGAATTAATAATGAAGCAACAAAAGTGCACAATTTTGTACAGTACATCTCAGAATGAAAACATTTTATTTCCCATGGGCAAAGGGTCTAATAATTTACAACACCTGCCTGTACCCTTGAGTTACACACTACCCAAATTAATCACTATGAGTCTTTCTGGCCTGAAGAAGAAAAGATGACAAAGCTGTAAATTTGAGGTTCAGTTGAGGTCAAACCAAAGAGATCTGTTTGGCTACATGGTTGTCATTCTGCCCTGTCATTGTCAAAAAATTGAAATGATGGTACTTTTGAAGAGATCATTATTAAAATAAAGACCTTTTTAAGTCTTCATTTGGTGGCAATCCTCAAATAAGACAGAATTTCCACCATGTTTGTCATATCTGGAGGCTATTAAATGAATCTTCAGAAAATAGATCTAAAAGAAAAGGCCTCTAAACCAGTGAGACAAAAAGAGAAAAAATATTCACACAAAAAAAATCTTTTAAATAGTAATATACTTTTAGGGAAATTAAATTTCTGATCTTGACACTTTAAAGACTCCTGATATGCTAGAAACATATCTCCACATATGACAAATAAGTTACAGAACCACAGTTCTCCTGAAGTTTATGTCTTTTTAATACTGTTTAACAATAAAATATTTTTGTCTTCCTTTAGGCCTTGATCAAGCAGCTGAAGTCAGATTAAAGAAACATCAATGATTTTCAGTATTAAGAAAATTGAAGATAGTCAAGTCAAGCCTAATTTAGGTGGGAGTATGAACACAAAAAATATTTTTCTTGGACAGAGGGCCCAGATGAGATCTAAGGTTCCAAGCCAGCTGACTAATCCAGTATTTACTCTTCAATCATGCAAATAGTCCCGTTAATTTTTAAAAAAGCTGGTTGCATGCTGCTTATGTTTGTCAAAAAAAAAAAAGAGTGCAGTTTCATACCTATATATCTGTAACACAAAAGCACAGTTGTCACTACAGTAGATGAATGTGGTATAGAGGAAATTTTATTCTGGCAAATTATTTTCCAAAATGTTGCCCTTTTCCAGTAAGATTTCAGGGCTATACTCTACAGTTACGAAACAACATCAGCAGGGAAACAGGAGATTCAAATATTTTCATTTTGGTTAGTGCTGTATTCCTGTTCAGGTAACCATTTCCTAAATGCTATTTCATTATTGGAGTAAACCTTCAGAGAAAAGATTCATGGCATACAATTATTTTTATAATTATTTTTATTATTAT
>VZTZ01047897.1:114939-126542 GCA_013400955.1 Drymodes brunneopygia | reverse complement strand
AGAGAGAGAAAAGAAAACAAGTAGAAATGAAATCTCAATGCAGAAAGTCATCATACCACATCAAGGCCATCTGATAGCATTCAGGATTGTGGGGAACAATAAAAGATTGTTCACCACTACCAGACTCTAGAAGATTAAATACAAAACACAGCAATAAACACAAACTTCTTTCCATAATATGCACTTTCATAAACATATAGAAAATCTCAGGACAACACACACTTTTCGTTTTTAATATTCTATGGGAGATTTCGAATGGGCTTGTCTGATGGGATCAAGAACATGACATAAAATGAAAATAAGCCTATGCAGCACTGTTCTATTTCTTTTTCTTTTATATTCAGTTGCCGGTTTATATGTGTTCTTTAAACTGCCATACTTTCACAGTTGCTCGAAACCAAAGAGGAGACATAGGACTGAATTTAATCCACAAAATAATTTTATCTGATACCAGTACCTCATAAGGCTGGTGTTCTCAGTAGTTGGTTGTCCAGAACCAGCTTTCACTGGCCAGTTGCTTAAACATCTGCCCAGTAAACAAATCTTTACAAGACCTCACCATTAATCCACGGTTGAAGCTTTTCATTCATTTGTGAGATTTTCCTCTTAAGGAAATCTTCGGTCAAAAAATATCTTACAAGTTACAGATTAATGAGGCTGCACAAACTACATTACCTTGCCCCAAGGCAAGCAAAGTTCCCCAGAGGTTAGCTGGGACTTTGCCCTTGAATAATACATTTTACATTTCACTGCATATTATGAGGTCATTTTATGTAGTAACAGAGCATAAAAAGGAACTGCACAATCTCAAAGGTATTAGCAAATTATAACCTCTTTGAGAAAAACTGGGTTTTGTTTAACAAAAATAAGAAAAACAAAGCAGCCCAAAAGGCCAGATTCCAAACTGTTACATGAGTGTATTTGCAGAGAAACTCTCTTATTTTAAACCCTACTTAGGAATTCGCACTGGCTTCTGGCAAAAGTAAATATCTAGAATCTTAAATGCTAGAATGCAGTCCTTATTTCATGAAAGTGCCCTCTTTAAATGCTTTTTGGGAATTACTATTTTGGATCAAAGTACTTACAAAATACTTTCTTACTGTGGCACAGTATGTACTTGCATTGATTTCAGTGGGCCTATCTGACAGTAGCAAAATTTTAATCTCTGGGTATGATACCTGAATTTAGTAAATTCAGAACTCCATAAAATAATGAAATGTGTTTATACATGGAAACATTATTTCTATTATTTAATTAGAAATACAATTTTATCTATACTTTCATGCTAAAAGCCAGTCTAGTCTTCTCGTATTTTCAGCCCAACATTTGAGAGCTCAGAAAAGCACTTGAGAAATACCTTGTGAGCTGACATTTAGGACCCAAATGCCACTGGTCACTGCACCTCCTAAAACAAAGGGGATTTTCTTTTAACTGAATTTACCATTTTATTACTAATATTCTTATTACTTTCACCGTTATTCTTCCAGCTTTTTCCATTCTATAAGGTCTGCATCACAAGAACGAACATGAACTTTGTCATTTGTTTCAGTGGGTGTAATACTCCTCATTCATATTCTGGAGAAAAAGTCCTATGTATTTCCTCCTTTTTTTCCAGGAGCTCTACAAGTAGAACTAACTGAAAAGCAATCCAAGTGCAAGAAGACACACAACTATACAAAGTACAATATGCAAATTGCAATTTAAAAGAAGGAATTTGTGCTGCAAATGCACCTGGGAACTTTTATTTCTGGGCATTATATCTCAAATTCCCCATCTTCAGCTGACACAAGAAGATAAGAGAATTAATTTGGACATAATTAGTGGAAAAAATGCAGAAAAAGCAGTGAAGCTCCTCTCTTTCAGATGGAAGTGTGCCTACAACTATTAACCACAGGCAGGAAAAACAGGGAGAATGTATTGGTTTTATGGAAAAGACAAGTCACTGTAAGAAATTAGTCTTAACATATGCTACTGTCAAAAGTCATGGGAGCTCAAATTAGCTACCTCAGAGAACATAAGGCTATCCTCTTTTCCTCTTACAGAGGGAATTTACCATTTGCTTTTGTACTAATGAACTCAAAAGTTATCTTCTGCACCACAGAAAACCAAAACCAAGAAAAAACCAAAAGTGGCAGGGGGATGTTGACATGTTGTCCACATTGGCACAGAAATTGGGTTTGATCAAGTTTCAAGTTTCATCCCAAATCCTTTCACTTGTCTTTTCCACCATAAGTGAAAGAGCAAACAACCATCTCTCAGCTGTCATGGTTTAACCCCAGATGGCAACCAAGTACCACACAGACATTTACTTCCCAGACCCCTAGCAGGATGGGCAGGAGAATCAGAAAAAAAATATAACACTTCTGCATTGAGTTAAGACTAGTATAATAATAAAAACAAAGAAAAATATAATAATAATAATAATAATAATAATAATAATAATAATAATAATAATGGCTATAATAATAATGAAAAGAGAGAGAGAAAGAAAACCTAAGAGAGACAGATTATGCCCAACACATCTGGTCACAACCCACTGACCCACTCCTAGTTGATTCCTGAGAAACAATCACTCACTCCTGGCCAGCTCCACCAGTTTATAGACCAAGAATAATGTTCTATGGAAAGGAATATCATGTTCAGGTCAGCTGTCCTGGCTGTGCTCCTTGCCAGTGATTTATGCAGCCCCTTGCTAGCAGAGAGCGAGACGCTGGAAAGTCCATGACTTAGTATAAGCACTACTTAGCAACAATCCAAACAACAGTGTGTTATCAATGTTATTCTCATACTAAATCCAAAATACACCACTGTACCAGTAACTAAGAAGAAAACTGACTCTATCCTAGCTGAAACCAGGACACAGCTCACACCAAAAAGAAACCTTATCCTTGCTAGAGAATTCAGTCTGAAGGATGAACTTCTTTTTTGTTTGGTTGGTTGGTTGGTTGGTTGATTGGTTTTTGTGGTTTTGGTTTGGTTTGGTTTGGTTTTTTGGAGTTTTTTGGGGTGTTTTTTGCTTGTTTGTTTGTTGGGTTTTTTTGGTTTTTGGCTTTTTTGGTTATTACAATTTTTAATGTAAGTTTTGGTGGAGATGGAGAAACCGACTGCTACTATGGCTGTTTTGAAGAGAAAGGTACCACAGAAAGGACAGCCAGACTCTGTACTACCCTGGTCTCCTCTTAGACCAGCTGCTCTGTTGTCAGTGTAGATGCACTGGCAGTGAGAATCTATGAGTGAGGGTACCCTGAGAATTCTGAAAAACTACACAAAGGTTCAATTCAATTATGTTCTTAAACTAGGCCACTGCTTAACCCTGTGCATTTTATTTTTAAAACAGAAAGTGATTTTTATTTTTTTCTTTTCTTAAACGGAGGAAATTGATAAGTCATATGTTTCCAAATGTACCAACACAGTATAATATTTAACAGTGTCTTATGGGAAGCAAAATACTGCTTAAAGAAAAAACAAATTCAATATTATAAAAACAATAAAATTTTCATTGGGTGTAAGTATTATAATCAAGGCCTTCTATAATACCCCAACACAAAAACAATAACCTAACAATTCTTATTCTCTTGGCTACTACCTATTCAGAAGCAATTGAATGAGTCCAGTAATTTAACTCTTTTTCTTTATCCTGTCAACACGACAAAAAGACTTAAAGTATTTTTTAATCTGAAACTTATGAACATGTGTTCATGAATTCCATAATTAATAAGCCATACTTTTATGAGAAATAGAAAGGTACAAAATATGTTCTGTTTCTCTTCAGTTTATATCTATGGTAAACAATAAAATATATCATTAATATATCACAGTCTACATAGCAAAGAGCAGAAACTAATGAAATGTAAGTATAATTTTTGCTGCATTTCTCTTACTATCATGTGAGGAAAGGAAGTAAAATGTCATTGAAATCAAACCCAAACCCCAAAATTTTAATAATCAAAAATTATTATTTAGTATATTCATCATACTTATTATATATATTTATATTTATTATATTTAGTATATGGCAATGTTAGTGGATAATAAGAATAGATTTGGTTAAAATGAACAACACAAAACTTGTCTTACTTCTCCAATGCACTTTGTTCTAATCTTTCTTTCTCCTTCCTCTGACGTTCTTTGCTCTTCTTAACTCGAGTTTCCCACAGTCCTCTTATGACAGAAAAGTCAAATATTATCACCTGATGCCCCATATTGTTGACATTAAGCTTCTCCTGCAAGAACAAGCCAACTCTTCAGAAAAGGAATAATGAGAAAAATAAAGGTCCAAACCATCATGTTTCATTAAAATTGTCTGGGGAAAAGAATCTTATGACTTCCAAAAGTCAAAAGAAACATTAACATAGTGTGTTTTCCATCTTACCCAATTTATCTAGGTTTTTGTGCTGGCAGTAATCAATGTGTCACACAATGACTTCCACATAAAATCCATGGCAACAGCTACATGTTGAATTTTTTGTATTCCTTAAATTTTTTCCTTTTCAAGATAAAGACAGAATTGCAAAAACATATTAGTTTGATTAAGTAACTCTGATGAAAATAGCTTTAAAGGCTTTGCATTTTTAATAATTTCTGTGACTAATATTAAAATAAATGCTCATGAAGAATTTATTCATTTTAAATCATGCAAAACACTTCATCTGGAGTTCTCATGTATTGATCTTTATAACCTCAAGCTATCCTGTTTCACTGGAATTTGTGAAATTCCAGTGTTTCCATAAGTATGTGCTTACCTATGAAAGGCATTAAAAGACCAACTCCATAACACACAAAAAATTTACCCAAGGCAGAGACATAGGGAAGGATTTATGAACATGTCATGGTCCCCACTTATTAATGTGTCCCTATTCTGGCCAATAACAGGGTTGACTCTGCAGCAGCCAGGAGGGCCATGGACAGAGCCCTGAGGTTATTCACCTCTGCACATGGTGAAGTGGTCACACCTGCCTTTTTTGGTTTGCTGGAATGCACAGTTATAACGCCAGGTTATAGTCAGCAATCACATGGGAATCATTTGCCTGTCCTGTACACTCTGCTATTAGTATTGTTGTTACTGTTTGTTTTTGGGTTTTTTTTATTTCATTGCTGTTTCCACTAAATTATGCTTGTCTTAACCCATGATCTTCACATTTTGTGCCTCCCATTCTTCTCTTGATCCTGCTACAGGGGATGGCAGGCAGTGAGAGAGCAGCATATTGTCAGGTGTGTTTTGAGTGGAAATTGTGGTGCCATTTCTAAACCACAACATGCACAGAAACACATTCCAACAGTCAAAGGCTTGGTATCCATGTATCAGGTTCCATGCAGTTAAGAAATGTCAGCCAGAAAAGGAAAGTCAAAAAATATGTACCCCCTCTGATATAAAATGCTGGAAACCTGGTAACAATGGACAAGGAGAAAGATGAGGTGTGCGGTCGTTAATAGCAACCTCTATTCCCACCCTTCTTGACTGGGTGGACTGCAAGATGTGGACTGGAACAGAAAACTCCCTCCCTCAAGCTCAGGTTCATGACTATCTGAGGAACCTGAGCATACATAAGTTTTTGGGGCCTGATGAGATTCACATCAGAGTCCTGAGGGAATTGGCTGATGTAGTTGACAAGCCTATGTCCCTGATATCTGGAGAGTCATGGAAGTCTGAGGAAGTCCCTGATGAGTGGAAAAAGGGAAATACTGCACTCATCTTATAAAGGTTAGAAAGAGGGCCTTGGGCATTACCAAACTGTCAGCCTCACCTCTAAGTCTGGGAACTCCTGGAACAGATCCTTCTAGAAGCTGTGCTAAGGCACGTAGAGAACAGGAAGAGGATTTGGGACAGACGGCTCAGCTTCACCAAGGGCAAGTCCTGCTTGACCAACCCAGTGGCCTTCTATGGTGGAATGACTACACCAGGGGACAAGGAAAGGGCTATGGATGTCATCTATATGGACTTCTGTAAAGTTTTAACACAGTCCCCCATGTTCCTAGTTTGGTGAGACATGGATTTGATAGGTGGACTGCTGGATGGATAAGGAATTGGCTGGACAGTAATATCCAGAGAGTAGTGGTCAATAAGAGCTCAGAGTCCTGATGGACATCAGTGACAAGTGGTGACCCTCAGGCGTCTGTATTGGCACCAGTACTAATCAATATCTGCATTTATAACATACACAAAGGGATCAAGTGCACCCTCAGCAAATTTACAGGGGACACCAAGCTGAGTGGTGCTGTTGACACGCTTGAAAGATAGGCTGTTATCCAAACAGACATGGACAAGCTTGAGAAGTGAGCCTATGGGAATTTCCCAGTTTCCCACTTGGCACAAGTGCAACTTGCTGCACCAAGTACAAGTGCAAGAAGACCAAGGGCAAGGTGCTCTACCTGGGTCAACACAGCCCCGTAAAATACAGGCTAGGGGATGAACAGATGGAGAGCAGCTCTGCTGAGAAGGACTTGGGGGTGCTGGTGGATGAGGGGCTGGACATGACCAGCAATATGCACTCCCAGCTCAGAAAGCCAAATGTGTCCTGGAGTGCATCAAGAGCAGTGGTCAGCAGGTTGAGGGAGGGGATTCTTCCCTTCTACTCCACTCTTGTGAGGACTGAACCAGGAGTTCTACATCCTGCCCTATGTTCCTCAGCACGGGAAAGACATTGACCTGTTGGAGGTAGTCTAGAGACAGACCAACAAGATGATTAGAGGGATGGAAAACCTTTCTTTTGAGAACAGGCTGGGAGAATTGGGATTGTTCAGCCTGGAGGAGAGAAGGCTTTGGCGTAATTGCAAATATCCAGTCCCTGAAGGGAGCCTACAAGAAAGATGGAGAGAACACGTAATGAGAAGACAAGGGGGAATGGATTCAAACTGAAAGAGAAAGTTTAGATAAGATATTCTGAAGAAATTCTTTACTGTGAAGGTGGTGAAGCACTGGAATATGTTGCCCTGAGAAGCTGTGGATTACCTATCCATGGAAGTCCTCATGGTCAGGCTGGATAGGGCTCTGAGCAACCTGAAACATATCCCTGTCCTGGAACTGGATGATCTTTATAGTTCTGCCTAAAGTAAGTCATTCTATGATTCTCTGTGTAAAACACAGCATGACTTACAATATGGTGTTCTTTACTAAACTGTTACAGTAGTTCAGTACCAATATAGGAAACTAGTCACCTACTAAATCTCTAATGCAACTACCCAAACAAATCGTAACAAAATAGGTGAAACTATACTTTCTCGCTCAGAGTTACTGGTGGGGGTACAGTCATCACAATATACTGGCTTTATGAAATGTAGCTAGATTACCAACAGAGGAAAGTCAGTTATTTAAACTATGTGTGATGCTTTATTAGAGAACACATTTATTATACCATTTATAAACTTAGGAAAAATAAATAAAGAAACAGGAGAAGAAAACCCTGCTTGACCATCTACTGATCAGTTAAAGAGCAATCCTCCCCTTCCTTTCCTGTGTGTTTCCAAGCTCAAGTCTATAATTTTTTCTTCAGATGTTAATCTGATCATTTTTTCCAAGCATTGTGTCCTTCAGCTGGAGCTGTTTATTATCTGTCCTTCTGTTATAATATTGAGGACAAAGGGGAAATTATTCTCCCCTCTGTACTTTTTTCTCTTATAACTTTGTAGCTGTCCCTTTTCTCTTTCGCCCCCTTTCACCTACACATCCTCTGTAGTATATAACACATAAAGGAATCATTTATTCTGAGACAGGAAAACACCCTCATGTCCTCTGGAAAATGCACAGCATGGACTAAAAAGAATTATGGATAGGTACATCCAGATCAAAGATACCTACCTGTTCACCTTTTTAGTCATCTCACTAAGAAAGGCCCTTAACAAATATCAAAGAGTACTGGCTCAGACACTGGTCAGAGATCAGTATCATTCTGTTTACATAGCCTTGTATCTTTGGATGTTTATATAAAATGTAATCTTTGCTGTTCATAAAGCTGCACCTATTGCTTGTTTATCTTTGCTAGCACTAAAAATGAGGCAAAAATAGTTCCTAACCTATCTGGAACTAACAGCTGAGTCAAAACCCCATTAAAACAGTGTAATTAAAACACTGACCTTATTCTCTGTCGAAAGGTTTATCCTTCTAAAACATATCCACTACTAATTTACAGGAATTATTTACCTCATAAAATAAAATGTTCACCTCTGCTTACAGGAGAAAGAAACCCAGTGTCAAGGACTTCACCCCTCACAGTAACTGCAGACCAGCAGTCACTCCGCAGGGTCTAATTCATTTTAATAGACCAATTCATAGAAGTGTGTTTTGGTAGAAAGGTAAAGGCTACTGCAGGATCTGAATTGTTGTGAGAGAGTGAAGTTGCAGCGGGACACTTGACCTCTGTTGGAACTAGATGGCCTTAATCAACACAGAGTCTGAACAGATTGTGAAAGTACTCCTCTTCCTTGACTTGTTTCTCACCTTCCTGTCTCACAGCTCAAGTCATCCGTTGTTTATTGAGACACTGATTTATTAAGCACTAGGTTGGAAAAGTTCATTTTATCCACTTATTGCTTTTATCCACATATTGCACTAAGCTGCAAGGTACTATGGGGTTTTCTTCTACAGTAAAATCAAGCAGAGGAGGAACTAGGGTGGGGGCTGAGAGCTGTCCATCATAACTCCTCAGAGTTAATCTCTTCAGAAGGAGCAAAACCACAAATCCTGATCAGATTACAGGGTGACTAAGGCGTTAGAAATATGTATCAGGACAAATGTGAAATGCTTTTTGACATCTACAACTCTAAAAAGGTCACCTAACAATTTTCACAGGTCTGTTGCTTTATCCTATATCCTTGTCTAAAAAATGGGCACGAAGAATCAAGCATGATAGCAGAATATGTATTTGCCACAGGTCAGACACCACCATTTTCCTTATGATGAGATGTTGCCCAGAAAGGGAAATTGACTAAAGCTAGACTCAGATGATACTAAGTGTAGGTTCTTCAAGATACCTACTTGTGCATAGCAAGAATTTATGACAGAAGAAGCAACTACTAAAAATGATTTCTATTTCTAGAAATCCATGTTCAAGTTCATGTGCCATAGTTTCTTTCTTCCAAAGATCAGGTTAGACCTGCAGAGGAAAAGTCAAAGCTATCATCTATTATTCACAGGTGGTAAGTTACATTTGAATAGAGAAAAGTCTCATCATACATTTCTTTCTAACTTTTTCCCTTCAGCTAGGAATACAACTGCTTTCTCCCATTCTTAGGTTATTCATAGGTAATCACTATTATCATTTTGTCCATTGTCAGAAAGCACAGTGAAGTTAGAAAGAGTCTCTAGAGGTCACCTTGTCTGACTGCTCAAAGCAGTCATACAGTTATTGACCAAGTACATCCTGCAGCATCCCTCCTCTACCAATTCCCCATCATTTTGTAATTCAGCATTGCTTCTTTCTAATCCCATGCTGGCACGTGATCATTAAGGACAGGCTTTTGTCATACTTGTGAGGATTACCTGACCTATGGCAGTAAATGAAAAACAAAAAACTATATCTTACCCAAGAAACAGTCAATAAGGATAAGTCCTGACCACAAAACCAGTCATGACCTGCATTTGTAAGACCCTGCTTCATAACTACACTGAGTTTTCTGCTTAAAGTCATCTTCCTTAAGTGATAGCTAGATCTAAATTATGCTGTAGATCATCAGCACGCCTTTCTTAGATGATGCATGGTTATAATATTTATCAGTCTTTTGAGTTATTACTGAGCTCACAAAACAAGACTATTCAGTAACATATGGTAAATAATGTACAGCTCTTTCCAGGGGAAAAGGGATTCAGGAACACAAAAACAAGGCAATGTCATTTACAAGAGAATCATATACAGATAAACTAGTTCTCCGTGTGTATCTATGGAAGCAAATAATCTTATCCCTACCCATTTACACCTCCCAGGAAGTTATCTGCAAGACCTTAATCAATATCCTTAAAAGGCAACATACTGGGAAGTCAAGCTGATCTTGTCTTCTTTGTAATAATTAGCTCAGAAACAGAGCTGACCATTCAGGATACTTTTCTCTTTTAGTAGTATTAAGATTTTCCCTTCAGAAGCAACTACACATTACATGTAAGGAAACATTTTTAGGTAATATAATTAATAATTTTAAAAAGAAATAAATTAAATAATCTCAAAATTTAAAAATAGCTTTTTTTTTAATAAGTGTTGCATTACTTCACAAGGTGATATGAATTTTCTAACCAGAGAAACTTGTATTAGTGGCAGAGGAAAGAAATTTTCTTCAGTGTCACTCCTTCCTGCTCTTTACACTATTTTTAGGAAGAGGGAGAATAAAAAGTCTCTTTGAACACCATGGCCTTTGCAACTTCTGTTCCTCAACCAGCAGGCTATGTCAACTTGTCTCAGTTTTCATCAGTAAGGAAATCACAGGAATCTGTATAACTAGAAATTTCCTCCTACGTTCCAAACCTCAGATTCTTCTTTCTCTCCCCAGGGATGTACTTTCAGTTCTAGACACTTTCAGTTCAGCCTCCAAAATATGCTCGATCTCATCATTCCAGGGTCCTGTGCCTTCACTAGAAAACATTACCAAGCCCCTCTGCTACCAAGCAGCTCTCTCTGACTCTTCCTATTGCAGGCTCCACCTCAGCAGTGAGATCCATCTTCTTACCAGGTGGATTTAATAATCTGCCTCTTTTCTGGGCCAGCTGAGAAGAAGCACTTGGTCTGTAAGAGCACTCTTTTACTGCCAGCATTTGGGTTTGGGCGCCCTATTGCCGTGAGCTATCCCTACACGCATAAAACAGAAAAACTGCCCTTACAGACACTTTTGTGGAATTTCTGGTTTTAGAAAGAAGAAAACACCTTTCCTTAATCTTGCAGGAACTTTATTCATTTAAATGTATCTATAAATAGGTCTATTAAAATCAAACACTCTCCTCATGTGTATAATGATAGTGATACTCTTAGGCCTTTGGAGGATTAACTGGCAAAACCCCATAATCTTAGGGATGATACTCATCATATGTTTTTATTTAAATGATATAACATTAATGTCAAATATTATTGCTAGTAAAAGCATCTGCCTAAGTATCTGCATGGATTATTTTTATTTTCACATTTATATTATCATTTATTTTATTGTACTACATAAATTCACCTAAAAGTAGGCAGATTTTCCTCTAGCTTCTATTTCAGACATTCTTTTTTAAATACTAGGAGTACTCAGAAGCTCTAAACCCAAATCTCTTCACCAAGGAGTTGAAAAAATATAGGATGGAAAAGAAGACTACTACCTTGTAATATCTATGTTTTTTATTTATTCTTATTCACATTGCTGTTACAAATCTGTGCATACCTCAGATATCAACTCATCAGTAAAACTGGAGAGGTTTAGTATGCTGTGCCTTAAATGCCCTTGTTCCCTTCAGCTACTGATATCTCCAAGCTTTGTTTACAGGTCTGCCACAGACCTGCCAGATGCTTCCACAGTCGTCTTTGATAGCAGCCAGTGATCTCGTGACCACTTGTGTTTGTTTCCACTTGACCTCTGAACCCTGAGGAGACATTTGACAACCGGTTTTTTTTCTTTTCTTTTTTTTTCCCCCTCTGCTTAATATAAAG
>VZTZ01047897.1:97144-114883 GCA_013400955.1 Drymodes brunneopygia | reverse complement strand
TGGCACGTGATCATTAAGGACAGGCTTTTGTCATACTTGTGAGGATTACTTGACCTATGGCAGTAAATGAAAAACAAAAAACTATATCTTACCCAAGAAACAGTCAATAAGGATAAGTCCTGACCACAAAACCAGTCATGACCTGCATTTGTAAGACCCTGCTTCATAACTACACTGAGTTTTCTGCTTAAAGTCATCTTCCTTAAGTGATAGCTAGATCTAAATTATGCTGTAGATCATCAGCACGCCTTTCTTAGATGATGCATGGTTATAATATTTATCAGTCTTTTGAGTTATTACTGAGCTCACAAAACAAGACTATTCAGTAACATATGGTAAATAATGTACAGCTCTTTCCAGGGGAAAAGGGATTCAGGAACACAAAAACAAGGCAATGTCATTTACAAGAGAATCATATACAGATAAACTAGTTCTCCGTGTGTATCTATGGAAGCAAATAATCTTATCCCTACCCATTTACACCTCCCAGGAAGTTATCTGCAAGACCTTAATCAATATCCTTAAAAGGCAACATACTGGGAAGTCAAGCTGATCTTGTCTTCTTTGTAATAATTAGCTCAGAAACAGAGCTGACCATTCAGGATACTTTTCTCTTTTAGTAGTATTAAGATTTTCCCTTCAGAAGCAACTACACATTACATGTAAGGAAACATTTTTAGGTAATATAATTAATAATTTTAAAAAGAAATAAATTAAATAATCTCAAAATTTAAAAATAGCTTTTTTTTTAATAAGTGTTGCATTACTTCACAAGGTGATATGAATTTTCTAACCAGAGAAACTTGTATTAGTGGCAGAGGAAAGAAATTTTCTTCAGTGTCACTCCTTCCTGCTCTTTACACTATTTTTAGGAAGAGGGAGAATAAAAAGTCTCTTTGAACACCATGGCCTTTGCAACTTCTGTTCCTCAACCAGCAGGCTATGTCAACTTGTCTCAGTTTTCATCAGTAAGGAAATCACAGGAATCTGTATAACTAGAAATTTCCTCCTACGTTCCAAACCTCAGATTCTTCTTTCTCTCCCCAGGGATGTACTTTCAGTTCTAGACACTTTCAGTTCAGCCTCCAAAATATGCTCGATCTCATCATTCCAGGGTCCTGTGCCTTCACTAGAAAACATTACCAAGCCCCTCTGCTACCAAGCAGCTCTCTCTGACTCTTNAAATCTCTTCACCAAGGAGTTGAAAAAATATAGGATGGAAAAGAAGACTACTACCTTGTAATATCTATGTTTTTTATTTATTCTTATTCACATTGCTGTTACAAATCTGTGCATACCTCAGATATCAACTCATCAGTAAAACTGGAGAGGTTTAGTATGCTGTGCCTTAAATGCCCTTGTTCCCTTCAGCTACTGATATCTCCAAGCTTTGTTTACAGGTCTGCCACAGACCTGCCAGATGCTTCCACAGTCGTCTTTGATAGCAGCCAGTGATCTCGTGACCACTTGTGTTTGTTTCCACTTGACCTCTGAACCCTGAGGAGACATTTGACAACCGGTTTTTTTTCTTTTCTTTTTTTTTCCCCCTCTGCTTAATATAAAGAGGGAAAAAATGGTGACTTGCAATGCCTCTGGAAGTGCCACCACCCTGGGGTATGGAGGGCCACTGGAGACAACTAGGCTTCAAAATTAGGATGTCATTTGGCTGCTCCTGGTGTTTAATGCAGGTTTCATCTCAGTCACCTGCACTTGCACCATGAGGTGCCACAGACTACCCAATCTTCAAAAAGCAGTTTAAGGATACATGAGCTAAAAGCAACACTGAATCCTGGATGGAAGGCCTTCCACAATGAAAAAATGCTTCTCAAATTAGCAGCTTCATTGAAAGAACAGTTTTCAGCCTTTCTGCACTTATCTCAGCATCTGAGATACATCAGTCAATGTGTAGATACATTGAGAAGGAGACTACAAAAAAAAAAAAAATAAAGACAAGACAAGGTCTTCTTTGAAAAGAAAAGTAGTAGAGCACAAGAGAAGTGTTCTTAGATATGGTGACTCTGTGGTCTGCCAATATTAACTGTACCAACTCTCCTACAGTTCCTCCCTGTTTACCAGCATTAAATGTCTTATTTGCTGTGGGTATCATACAGCCAAAATCATAAGCCAAAATTCCATTTGCTTTATTGTGGTAGAGTTTAACATCCTCTGAACATAGCTGGCATCAGTGTTAATGCTGACCAACTTGTGTGTGCACAGTATTCCGTAGAGCAAGACCTGTGTCTTCTCTTGAGTCTGGAAACAGTCCAACATAGTTTTGATACTACAGATACAGCCAGTATTAGTCTCTGTTCGCAGCTCTCCTGATATCATATGGCACCTGGTTGCCCTAAAAAACAAAAACTGTGTATACTTTCCTTTGCTCTTTTACATGAGTAATTAAATAATTAATGTTTTGGTTTCTTCAATTTGCTTAACGACCTGGTTCACTTGGGCCCTTTTTCTTTCAGATAATCACTGTGGGAGATCTGCTGCAACCTAATGAATATTACTGGCAGGATTGCATGGAGGAAAATGTGAGTGAAATATTTCCTACCAATCCTCCAAATAATTTCTTAGGAAATAAGCTCACTCACACTGTGCTTCAGAATTATCAAGTCATTTATCTCCCAAGTCTTTAAATAATTCAGAGGAAACCTGACATTTGGATAGCAACTGAACACATTTTTTATGTTATCAGGAAAAGATTAAATTAGAGAAACATGCTGTGATTGAAAGAGCAATAGAGATTGTGAAAATGTTCATCGTACGCAACTACATTTTGCTAACTGAGCACAGCTTGTAAGTGAGGTAGTGCTTCTCTGTGACACTTGGGGAGTGGGAGAGGACTGCAAAGTGGGAAGTTGCTCTTCCCTACCTTGTTTTGCTGCTAGCAACAATCTCTTATTGTCCTACACCAGCAGGGAATTATCCTTCCTGCTAATTTGGTTGGTTTATCTGTCACTAGTCTTGCCAAATGTGCAGGTTTGACAGTGAGTGTTTGAGGTCCAGCAGAACACATATGCATGTGTGCATGTGATTGCTGGGTCCTGGGGAATATGTGGGCAGTGCAATGGATCACAGCGCAATGGATCGCAGTGGGTGACCCCCTGAAGGCCTGGGTCCCCAGAGATCCAATAAATGTAGCTACAGCACAGAAAGAGAGGAAAGAAACAGGTTGCTTCAGGGCTAAGGAAAGCAGTCCTGACACCTGGACATGAGCCCAGATGTTTTGGGAGTTTGAAATGTTCCTTCCTGCTCTCTCAAGAGTACAGTCTCTGCCAGCTGGCTGCTACATAAACAAACACAGACAGATAGTGACACTTTCAAGCTATTAATTAGTCCAACTTTCATTGAAGTTAATTTCAGAAATTAGTGTCTTTCCGTATCATGGAGCTTAATCATGAACGCTTTGATGAATTTAGATCTTTTTTTAGTTTTCTTCTTTAGCCATTACATGAAAGAGACATTTATGAATAAAATCTGACGTTAGCCGCTTTCATACACAAATAAATAACTTTTGCATTGTTTACACACCACAACTATGAGAAAATATATCTTTTATTAACCTACTCCTTATAGTTCAGGTAAAAATAGCTATGAACACCATAAAATTAAAAACAGATATACAAGAGCTGAACTTGTTTTCCACACATTTTTGTGTGCATACTTCTCTTTGTCCGGCACTGAAGCATAATGCTTTACTGACAGTTTTCATTAATCAGTTCCTATTCTAGATGTAAATTAACCAGTCTCACAAACAAGAATCCTCTTTATCACTGCGGTCTTCACATCTTGATTCTTAGACAATTTTTCACAGGGTTATTCATTAATTAGGTCTTTAATTGTGGATTAATTAGCAGCTGAATTACAATATTCCTTATACTTTCTCAACTCTTGTAGCACTAATATGTTTGCCATCAAGCATGATAGATGTTACATATGCAAGGGGATTTTTTACAGATGTATTCCCCTAGCACTTCAGTGAGCTGACTAATTATTCTTCCACTGACAGTGAAGCTAATGAAACACTGGACTGATGTCTCTGACAAAAATCCATTCTTTTTTTTTCACTGGGTGTTGCTGAAGAGAGGTCTAATTCTCTTAAGACTGAGAGAGGGATGATGTATTTGAAATGGGCATGTATTTTGAGGCTGTTTCTTATCAAAGGAAAAACAGCCGAAAGTGTATTACATATTTGTAAAGGTGTTGAGTCTATGAATGTAGCTGTAGTCAGCAGGTGTAAACAATTGTCTTAGGTAGCATACAACAGAGTCCTGGGAAACCAAAAGCATGCTCTAAGAACTGGTTAGAGAGATCCCCCTTAACTGCTCATACATAGACCCATGGCAAATAAATTTGTGTCCATTGCCACTGAGCAAAACCCTGAGGCTTTCATATCTTAATTAAGCATAACATTACTCTCTCAAGTTTCTCACGCCTGTTTCATGTCCATTGTGTTTTCAACACAGTGTTTCATTGACTTATTGTCTTAAGGTTCCTGAACATTTCCCAAGAATTGAGGTTACTATTACTCACCTTTCATGTACCTTTGGAGGGTACAGCCTCTGAAATTATCTCTGTGAATGACCACTTCATAAACGTTATTTTAGACTCTCTGTCCTAACCAACACTAATTAAAGACCCTCAAAATTTATCATTTTCTTTTGTTACCCAGGGGCCATTTTACATGCATTGATCTAAGAATTCAATCCTGTCTCCTCTCTCTACAGCAGGAGAGCAAAAACCTATGTCTGACCTATAGGAGTCCTATTTCCAATGTCAGAGACAAGATCATTAGGCATATAATGAGTGAAACACTCATAGACAATTGCCAAGATCTCAAATTCTGTGATTTAGGACGGCAAATAATTTAGATAAGCAAGAGATGATGCCGCTTTCAACTACTCCAGCAGTCAAGTTATTCTAGCTCTAATGGCCCAAACCCCACCATACAGTCATGAGGGGGCATCTGTATTTTATCAGTTCTCTCACAACAGCTGTGTCTTTAGTATTTCCCATAAAACTTTTCTGTGTCTCTAGATAGGAGGCACGGGTCAGCCAGACACTTTCCTTTAGAATAATTCTCCATTTTTACCTTCTGTCTGAGAAGGGCAAAGTCAATGAAACTCTTCGGTATGATCTACCTCTGGTTAATAAGCATTATCATCCATTCCTGAGCCTTGTAATTGTGCTCAGTTAACTACTGTTGAGAGGAAGAGAGCTGGTCAGTACCTTTTAACCCACAGAAAGTAACATGTCAATGATAGCACATAGATACTCGTTGTAGTGACAACAACAATAATGGCAATATTTGACTTTAAATGATAGGCTGTGTTCACAAAAGATGTAGCAGGCTATATTTTCTATGCCAGTTAGATTAACTATTAGTAGCCTTCAGAAACTGAAGTTCTATAACTCTTTTTAAATTCCACTGTAAATTTTGACAGACAACAAAGATAAATGAGTGACCTCTCAAACCATTTTTTTATTGAAAATCATTTTCACACCAGCATATGTCCTTGAGATGTAATAGCAAGGGTTTATGATAACTGAGTCACAGAGTTGAACTTGAAAGGTTTCCTAAATTATAAAGTTTGGTTTTGTCACAAGTGTAAATCTACTCAGAGGAACTATGCGTGGAGTGAATCTCACTTGCTTTAAAGACATCCACCAAACATACTGCCTAGGACTAAATGCTCTCTGTTTCAGCTCTTTCTCCCATATGCATTAGTTTTTAAAGATCCACAGCACAGTAGCAGCAACCTGATATCTACCTCTCACTTTCCCTGCCATTTTCCACCTTGACCCCGCACATGTGAAGAAACAAACACAATAATCAGCAAAACTGCCACTTACCTACTACTAAAGAGCACAAGCGTCCAGAGCTCCTGAGTGTGCTCTGCAGTTATTCCATGTAGGACACTGGGGTTGTTTATAGCATAGCACAGCTCATGGCCAGCCAGATCTGTTTGAACCCCACAGCGTGACTGGCCTTCCAGATATACTAATATGCTATATTTGTAAAGTGATAACATGATCTGTGGTCTTACAGCAGAGACACAGGCAGGATAAAGTGTCTGCACTGCATGACTCAACACAGGATGGAAACAACAACACTAGGACAGCATCTCATTTGCTTCAAGGAAAGTGTGACAGAGATAATGTTACTCATGTTTATGTATCTTCATAGGAAAAAGGCAAGGAGAGTAGAAAAAAGCATATATAGTCTGAATTCCTCTAGTACAGGCTACCTTTCCCTTCCCATGTCCACTCAATTCTGAGATAAATATACACATATGTACTCAGACTATCACCATGCATCTTGCATGACTAATTGATTTACAGAAAATTCTGCTTTTTCTTGCCATTGGTGGTTCACCATTTTTATGACAATTCTTGTCATTGACTGCAGTATGCCTGCTTGTTGTTAGCAGACCAGAAGGGCAGGACTGTGAGCGGCCAGAGACCATCTTGGTGCAGAGTTAGCATGCCCAGGGCAGGGGCTGGTAAACTCAAGGGGTCCTGAGCCATGGGCAAATGGGAAGGGTACTGGGGGTGCAAGAGGGAAGATGGACATGGACACAGGAGCCCATCAGGGACCTCATCGCCCTCCCTGAGAATTCAGCATGAATGGTTGACATTTTCTTATTGTACTTTTGATGAAATAAGCCCATTCATCTCTAATTAGAAAATCTTTCCTAGTCAAAAAAAAAGGAGGGAGGGAGGGAGGGAGGGAAGGAAGGAATTCTGGAAGGAAGGAATTCCAGAAGGAAGAAAGGAAGGAATTCCAGAAGGAAGGAAGGAAGGAAAGGATTCAGGAAGGAAGGAAGGCTTGTTTTCAAAAAATAATGTTTTTAATCAGAAATATTTTCAAAAATTGCTTTCAATTTAATTTCCTTTTAATTCAGCTTTTCAATTAAAATAGTTTCATATTCTTTAATTTTAAAAAAATAGGCTTTTTCAACAATTTCTCCTTATTTTTCCTCACTGCCAGTAACAATAAGTATTAATTACTGCAGCTGGGCTTGGCTTGAGCTTCAGATACAAGTTTTACAGTGCTGTGCTTTCAGTGACCTTGCTGAAATCACATCACATTGGAATGGGAAAGTCAGGGAAAGTCATTAGCTGTAAGTTTAAATGTTCCATTTTGTCTTCAAGTCTGATGGAGGTAGTATCAGGATTCACTTTGATCTTTTTCAATGTAGTGTGTTTCAAGGTATGGTGACATGCCTGAATGATCCTGCACCACAAATCCTTGCTGTTCAGCCACCTTATTCTTCACAAACATCAGTAATAAATAGTGATCACCACATCCAATTTTTCTAATACATTTTTATTTTCTGATACAACTACCCACAAATTTGCATATTTTTTCTCATATAGCTATCTGTGTTTCCTGCAGCAGTGAGCACTATCAGACTTCAGCCACAAGAGCTGATGAAGAAATCAGTTAGGGAGACAATACTTTGGAGCAGGGAAATTATGTCCTTTCTGTACTTAAAAGTGTGGCCCATATTTCTGCTTTTGTGCACACTGCCTAGGAAAACATATTGCTATATTTTTGTTCAGAATGTGACAACATGAAATAATACTTAATCAGCAATTATATTAAGAAAAAAGTGACCTCCGTCTCACTTTTTCAGGATCCATCTCTTGATATACAGGTGTTGATTTTGGCAAAGGAAGGTAGGACATCTTGTGTTCTTTAAATGTTGAAATACTGAAATATTTTTCAGTAACAGAAAGCTGAGCTTGCAGTTAATTCCCTGGCCTTAGCCAAGGATTCATAGATCAGCTAACCTTCTAACTACAATCATAGCTTACCCATGACAAGCAGAGGCTTAGGATGTTTGCTGGAAAGGGAATAAGCTGATTTCATCAGCTGATGAATTAGGCATCACCTACTTAAAATAAAATAAAAGTCTATCCTATTAAAGAAAAGGCACTAAGGATGGAAAAACAACTGAGGAAGGGCATGAAAGATTTATAGTATTAAAAGTGACTGATTGGGAAAAGAGAAAGAGAGAGACAGAGGAGGGAGAGAGACAGAATATATAATATTGTTCAGTTGTGACTCTCAGAGTACTTGATAAAAAATACTAAGGAAAAGGAAAACTGTAAGTCAGTATGTAAATGCTGGCATAGTAAGAAAATACCACAAGCAAGGGAGTAGTAGACAGCATACTGCTCAGCCAGTGAACAGACAGAAAGCTTGCTTGTGAACAACAAAACCCACTGGCAGGCTTGAATCTGTCTAAGGCATGCTAGAGTGACAGAACCTAGTTTGTTCAAAGGCATTTGTCAGCTGCATCCCGCATCCCAGTTCAGCATCAGCAATATCAGTCTGTCAGAGCCAAACCGACCTTGGCTCAAACACAGCCTTGCATGCCTGCCTCAGCATTCCCACAGGAATTGCTCCTCATCCAGGTGATCCAGCAGACTGACCAGGATCTGTGTACTCATATGACACTGCAGTTTTCAGAATCATCCTCCTGGACAAGGACTGTTGCCTAGGAAGTGGTACAAAAACAGTCATTTCATGAAAAGGCAGGCCCATTTTGACTGCTGGAGTTCATCAGTCTCATAAACTGGAGCTATTGTGAAATAGAGAAGGATCCAGCACTGGACTCCCTGACATCCAAGTCCTGGAAACAGCTTGCAAATCTGCCCAAGCTCTTGTAGTTTGAAGCCAGCTGCTCCAGAGGCAGCAGCTGCATTGCTTCCAATGATGAGTTAACTCCGAAGGCAAAACAGCCCTGATCATGACTCCATGTACTATCCTAGCATAGCAGATCCTCTACCCATGAAACTGACAAATTCACGACTCAGATAATCCAAATGACATAAATGAGAATTGACTGTAAACAAACAAACCAAGGGATGTTATCTTTGCCCACGTGCACATTAGCTGTAGCAAAACTTCCCTACTTAACTCAATCTCTTCTTTATAGAAAACTCACAAAGTAAAGGCAACAAAGATACTAGCAACATAATCCGCTGTATAAATAATTGCCGTAGGTATGCTTATTTTTCTGGTTTATTGTCATTGTTCATTTGAAGGATAACCATATGCAATTAAATTAAGGTCAGTAGAAAACTCTAAATATGAAGGTCAGTGTCTGGGTAACACAGGCTGTAGACAAGACATAGCATGGTGTAGAAGTGGGAACAGCATTTCATGCAGACAAGGCACCTTCACACTAGCACTTCAGACCTAAAAGACTGACAACAGAGTGGTTCTAGCATAGCTGTAATCAAAAAATCTACTAGAAGGAAATACTTCACAGGTAACAGCTTTTTAGGGACACATTTCCCATAAACATACAACAAAGTAAAATCTATGCAGACGTACACAAAGTCAGGCTGAAGAAAGAATAGAACTTGCTATAGTAATTTGTCATGCACTGAACAAAACTGTTCAGCAAAAATAAAACATTTTGTTTGTTGCTTTGTTTTCATATTATCCACATGGCTTTCAGTCTTGAGCTGTCAGAGCTGCTGAGTAAATGTAATAATACTGCAGAATCCATAAGTCACATTAGAAATCACTTCAGCAGGTCAGATTCTTATATCTGTGACCTTTCAGTATTAAGGGGTCAGTCCTTTCTGATGCAATCTCAGTATGCAGCAAAGAAAGATCCAATTTATAGCTCCTGACAAAGCTACAGCCCAGAGATGACTGTTCTGAAATGTGCCTGGAGCATTAGTATGATGAGCTGAGTCTCAGGCAATGTTCATATTTCTGGGCCCTATAATTTTGCTGTGCTACCTGTGATGCGTGCAGATTTACCTCTGCCATCACACAGGTGCTTCAGCAGTCTTGGTTTGTGGTTCATCTTGTATTTTTTGTGTTGAGATTGCACAGCTCTTCTGAAAACAAACCTTTCCTCTGCTGCTCTTTAGAGGCTTCGTTGGAGACTCTGTTGACTTAATATGTAAGTCCTCAAAATTGCAGGTCCCAAGTGATCTGGGAATAAGCAACTCTCAAAGAATCACAAGACACCTGTATATCTGTCCCCAGAATTTTATAAATGCCTTAAAAATAATTTCTCACTGAGACTGTTTGTCCAGAGGTAAGTCAACCTCCACTAAATGTGCAAGGACATTCAAATCATGACAGGAAGAATGTCTAAGAGTTCGTGCAAGATTGCTCAGGCACTGTGAGGAAGAATGATTTTTACTGAGAGTAAAATCCGGAGTTTTACAAGACACCACAGACTTTGAGTAGACGACAAGGCTGTGATTGGTTGAGGTCTTCCCAGGAGGTTGTTACAAGGTTATAAAGACTCCCAAGACAAAAACGTGTCAGAACTTATATTAGAATTAACATACGATGATCAGCCCTCTGTGTGAATGATGCACACATTCGTAAGTGGAAGCACAATTTTACTCAAACACAGATTCCTTTTAGAGCTACTTACTCTTGTACCTGATTTGAACTGAATCACCTCATTTAAGAAACATTTTCTGAGCTAAATAATGGGCATGTCATCTATTGATCTCTCTCATTACATTTAATTGTGCAACAAATTAAAGACGCAAGAGCCCACCAGGAGCCCACTGGTGTGAATGAACAGAAATTAGATGTGTGTTACATTTGGTTGACCAGTAATTGTTGAGAGCAGGAGGCTTTTTGGTAGGAGCCAGGTTTAGTAGACAGCTTCATTAGATGTGTCATTAAAGGGAGCCAACCAGAACTATACATCCACCCTGACTAAGTCAGTGGGGTAGCACAAGCTCTTTTTGGGGGTGCATATCTCCATGAAGGTGTAACAGGGCATGTTCAAGGGACAAAACTCCTAACTTTCGAGGGACAATTAAACCTGGAAGAAGGAGGGGAAATATAGGAAAACTCAGTTCCATTTACAGTCACATTTGCCTGCCAGGAGCTCAGGAAAGACCACCGGGCTGCCAAATGCAGCACCCTGCCTAGGCAGCTGTAGTGGGTTAACCCGGGCTGGATTCCAGGCACGGACCAAAGCTTCTCTATCACTTCACTTTGCAGGGAAGTGTACAGGGAAGAGAAAATATAATTAAGGTTCCTGGGCTGAGATAAGGACAGGGAGAGATCACTCACCAATACCATCACGGTCAAAACAGGAATTAACTGGGGATATTAACTGAATTTATTAGTAACAAATTCAGAGCAGGACAACGAGAAGTAAAATAAATCTTAAAAATACCTTTCCTCTACTCCTCCTCCTTTCCAGCTCTCCCTCCTCCACCCTGGCAGCACAAGGAGATGGGAAATGGGGGTTATCATCAGTTCATCACTGTTTCTCCCTCTGCTCAGGGAGAGTAGTCCTTCCCCTGTTCCACTGTGGGGACCCTATCACAGGACAGAGTTCACAAACTTCTCCATGTGAGTCCATCCCATGGCAACAGTCCTCCACAAACTGCTTCAGCATGGGTCACTCTTCCATGGGGTGCAGCCCTTCAAGGAGAGGCTTCTCCTGTGTGTGTTCCCCATGGGTTTACAAGTAAAGCAGGAAATCTGCTCCAGTCTGGGCCACTCTCTCCATGGGTCTGCAGGTCACTACCAGGAGTCTGCTCCAGCACAGACCTCCTATGGAGTCACAGCTTCCACTCAGGCAGGCATCCACCTGCTCCAGCCTGGGGCTCCTCCACAGGCTGCATGGGGATCTCTGGATTCCCATGGATCCCCATGGGCTGCAGGGGCACAGCTGCCTCACCATGGGCTGCACCACAGCCTGCAGAGGAATCTCAGCTCTGGTGCTTGCAGCACCTCCCATCCCTCTTTCTCCAATGACCTTGATGTGTACAGAGTTGTTCCTCTCACATGTTCTTACTCTGCTCCTCTCTGGCCACAATTACATCAGCACAATAAGCTTTTTATCCCTTAAATCTGTTATCCCAGAAGCATTACCACTATTTCTAATTGGCCCAGCCTTGGCCCATTGCACATCTACCTTTGGAGCTGCCAGGGATTGGCTCTGCCAGACACAGAGAAAGCTTTCAGCAACTGCTCACAAAAGTCACCCTTGTAGCCCCCCCACTACCAAAGCCTGGCCAGACAAACTCAACACAGCAGCCTATTCATGCCTGAGAGGAGGAGGCGACTCTCTGCCCTGTGCAGACCGCAGCACACCGTGGATCAAAACAGATTTATGGCTCATGCCCCTTTGCTCTCCACTGTGGTACAGTAAAGAAAACAAAGAAAGGCTCCTATTCTGAGCTGGCTAGGAAGCAGCACACACCCTGTTGTCACCGTCCTCCTGCAGACTTGCTGCTTTGTGAAACAGCAGCAGAAGATGGTGTTTTTAAGAAAGAAACAAAGGGTGCCATCTATTGTCCAAATAACAGGGACATCCACTTCCTTGCACTTGTAGCACTGAACCCTGAGGTTCTTCTGCCTTCAACTGCACTGCTGCTATGGAGAGATGAATACAAATACCTGCTTTTGTCTTTATTCCTGTGTGCCACGTGGAGCCTCAGAGATAGGTCTGCTTTGGCAGTCTGTTTTACGGAGTGCAGGTACATGCAAGAATATGTTACTGGAGCACAGAGTAACCCTCTGGCACAACTGCCTCCTC
This sequence comes from Drymodes brunneopygia, assembly GCA_013400955.1. NCBI lineage: Eukaryota > Metazoa > Chordata > Aves > Passeriformes > Petroicidae > Drymodes > Drymodes brunneopygia. Next base: position 102,329 of record VZTZ01047897.1, on the reverse strand, counting down.
CCAGCAGCCCCACTGTACAGCCATTCATATACAGCATGCAGTTCAAAGGACTCCCCATCTCTATTACTAAGCTACAGAGAGCAGTTTTTGTGGATGTAGGCATACTAACTACAGGTAGAAAAGACAGAGAGGAGAAGCTCTCTCTGTCTACTAATCCAGAAGTAGCTTTGGTTTTAATTCATGACCTGCTGCTAATAAACTAAATGGTTCACCAATAAACAATGCTTAATATTTGCTTTTTTTGGTTTGGTTTGGTTTGGTTTTTCGGGATTTTCTTTGTAGCCTACATGCCTTGTAGGCATTCCTTAACCATCTCATCCTTGGAAATAATTGTCACAAGATGACACAAAAAGAAAATAAGAAGATAGGACTGACCTTTTCAGAGCCCTTGATGTAAGGGGAATTAACTTGAATTTGATTAAATATAGGAAAAGAGGCACCAAAGAATTAAACAAAAAAAGCAACTAACAAAAGACCAGTGAGAACTCATGAGGCTGTCATGAGTCAGGCCAGCAAGTGAGGAAAAACTGTGACATCAGAAAACAAATTTGGCCTGCAGTGCCAGGTGCCTACTCTTGTCTTTACAGGGAACAAGGTGTAATCTGACCTTATGTCACCATTCTGACATATGGTTAATCAGAGAGGACTGGGCTAAAGGCTTAGAGACTTTGGGATTCTGACTCATGACCAAGGACAGTCTACCAGGATAGCAAATGCCCTTACACTGCCCACTGCCTGCTCCCCACCAACTGTGTTGAGATAGAAGCAGACTATAAAGGGTCTCTGAAGCGTGTCTGCCAACAGTATTTTGGGCTGGCAGCAGAAATGCCAGGTAGTTTTAATGTTTTGCTGACTCAGGAGACATTTCTTCACAGGCACATGAGCCAGAAGAAAGAGTTAATTACAATAGGTGTAGACAGCCTCATAACATAAAGAAAAATTTGCCTTGAGAGTTTTTAAAACTTGTTTCTTGCTCATGTGCTGCCAGCCACCTCTTCTGCCCCTTTCTGCACAATATTTTTGAGCTATTGCAAAATTATTATCCTAACTTTTCAATGGAAGACAGAGCCATGAGGAAAAGGAGTTTTGGTCCATACCTACAAACTTAGAGCAGAGGAAGTGTAAATATGAACATGATCCCCTTCAAGAGAAGCAACTTTCAGATAAACACAACAAAAAAATCACAAAGTGATCTCTCAACTCAGTGCCATGCTACTGATTACATACTAAATTTAGATCACACTGGAATGGCCTAATAAGTATTACAAGAGTTCAAGTGAATTTCTTATGCTTACAACCCATATGAGTAAGATAATTTCTAGTTTCAAAGTGACACATAAGAAGCTAGCTCAGACTAGGGCAATAAAGCTCAATCTAGGGTAGTAATGAAAAGTTTGTGGTCACTGCGGATCTTGTGCCATCAGAGTTAAGCTAATTTTGTAGTGCTTCTCTCTGTAATTTATTTCATTCACTAAACTATGAATAGGGCTGAAAGAAATTACACTGAATGAAAGTTCATCCTCAAACCACACCATTTTAACACTGCAGTTGTAAAGACTGCAGGAGGAGCCCTGAAAGGAAGAGAAATAACTAAATTGTGCCAGTCTGGTGGGTTGTTAATGGTTTTCGTTTCTAGGAGTACAAGGTTTTTACTTAATAGGAGAGAAATACAAAGACCAAGATTAAGAATGGAGTACTGAAGGTGGATAAGGAGAAGTTTTAATTTTATGAACATTCTTAGCACACATTAATTTTGATAAGGTAATTCACCCAGAAACAGCCAGGCATCTCTACACATGACTCATGGGGCTAGTTATCAGAATCAAATATTTAGCTGGATCAGACTACAGGCTCTCTGCAAAAGAACTTCTATACTGCAGGGACAAGTCCTCAAGTTTGTTGACCCCACAACTTGTAAATCTTATAGCTAAAAGCCACAAGATATATACCCCCATGCCAGGGAGAGCCTGAGGGTCTGGGAAGCTCTGTGAATAGTACACAGGGTGGATGTGACACCCTGTTCCAGAAGTCTCACCAATCACCTACAAAAGAACCAGGTCTGGGTTTGACAGGTGCTTCGGTTCAGGGATGATTACTTACCTTAGTCCCAGCAGCCCAGTCAGATATATTAATCATTCTTGTGATGACACAGACCCACCATCACGTCCTGTGTGCCATAGTCTTCAAATGGGAGACACCCTTGAAAACCTTGCCAGCCTTTGCAGATGAAAGGCATCCCACCAATTCACTACTAGCAGCACAATAGCAACAGCATTATCCATTACCAGTATAGCTTTACACAGCTGAGGTATGTATTGTTGACGACAGCAAATATTAAAGGTGGTGCAATCATTAAATATATATTAGCTTTCAGTCTGTCAAGCAAATATTGCAAGAGGGGGCAGTGGCAATTACAGAAGGTAATTACAAGTGGAGACAAAGCAGTTTGTCACAGCAGAAGATGAATTGTGAAGAAGGATGAAGGACTGTTGTTCTCTCTGGGCAATTCATACAGATTAAACAATAACTTTAAAATAATTAACCTAGTAGAATGTAATGATTTTTAAAAAACAGTTTAAAAGGTGTTTAATTTGTTTAAATGAGCTATCCCATTAAGAATCAAATTCATCATTTTGATTTGAAAGGGAAGTTTTAATAAACCCAACACTTAGCACAGCTTTAATAATTGTATTACAGGTTTATAGACAAATGTCTGAGGTGGAACAGATCCTGGTACAATGAACTCATAAGTAGGACCGGTAATGATGTCTCAGAATGCTTAAGATCAGAGACACAGAGAATAATTTTGATGGAAATATTTTGTTATATTTTCAACTATTTCCAACAACAGATAAATGTGCATTTATACTAGGACACAGGTTTCTAACACAGATTCAAAAAGTCAAGGTACGACGATGGGTTTAAGAAAATATCCTAAAAAGAAGAGGCTTTACTGAAATAGCATTTTCTATACAGTCACTGTGGTGAGAATATCTTTTAGGAAGGCCCTTTTAACTTCAGAATCTTTTGAACTAAGTTTCCTACTACTGCAGGCACCAGTCAGACAGTGTTTTCCACCAGCTGATCAAACTCCTCCAGAGCTATTGAAAAAGAGGCTCCTGCATCTCATTTGTTTGGAGGTGAGTAGCCCTCTCCTTGTGTTCTACCCATAATTACTCACAGCCAGTTTGTGCTGGTTGTGCAAAGGCCAGCACAGCCTTGACCTGCAAAAGCACAGGAACTGAATAAAGGATACCTCAGTCAGATTTCTTGCCTCTGCAATAATTACAAAACGTGCAGGATGCCAAGACTAAACGAACTGAGTAAAATGTACACTGTGAAAAACAGAACAGTTAAAACTTGTGTTTTTCCCAGAGAAGAAAAGAAGTATTTAAGCAGCCCTTCGTTGTGTATCCACAAGCAGTGGGTGCCAAAAAAAAGGGGAGATGATAAGTTGTTTTCTGACTGTCATTAATTCCTAGGTAGTTTGTGCTTTAAGTAGTGTTTAATTCAATCTATTAAGGATAACTGGAACACTGTATTTCAGAGATTTGAGATCTGCATTACAGGAAAGTAATAAAGGAGCATCAAAATGAGATATTTTTAATAAGTGAAAAGACACTTTGTGACTGATTCAAGTTTGTTTTTAATCTCTTGGAGGACTACATGAGGCCCCCAACAGGAGGCAGAATAAACTGGGATAAAATCTGCCAGAAAAAAAAAGCCCTTCTCTTCTTTTGACACTGGTACATGCATTGCTCCAGACACAATAGGTTTGGAGAGCTAAAGCATAAGAGGAAAAACACCTTATCTCTTTTGGCAGCATTAATTGCTGTCAGCTGAACCCCACACCTGGCAGACCTCAGCAGCTGGGGAGATCTGCGGCAGAAGGGAGGAGTCCCACGCAGCCAAAGTTCTAGGTAAGCAGGACTATGGCAAAGCCAAATTAGCTCAGCACTTGGGAAACTGGAGTCTCCCTCTTGGACAACCAAGCACAAGGTTTTTGGGCTGATGACCAGAGAGCTAATGACTGTGCTGCTACTGGGCAGATTCTAGGAGATTTAAGGGTCTTCAGAAAAGCCCCAGGGATCTCAAAGACCTTTCTGTCTTCTATGAAGAGAATGTACATAAGTATTTAAAATCTTACATTTTTAATATTGAATGTTGACTATAAATATTGATAGGGTTGGCTTAAGTGTGGATGTTGATATCTTGAATAAGTTCCAATACAGTGAGAAGCACCTGCTGTGCTGTGCTTGTCCTCTGCCAAGATCATCAGCTAAAAGTCAGTCAATGAACACATCAGACTTTTGTATTGTTCTAAATTATTTCTGACCAGCGCATACATGGCATCTCTTAGGAACTACTATTTCCATTTGTATCTGGTCCATACAGACAGTGGTTTGCTGGTATAAGATTTTGGGAGCCAAATCCAAAATTTCCCAATGTCATCAATAACCTGTCCTGGAAGTGACCAATACACAGCATAGCAGTTTCCGCCTTCACACCCAAGGTCTGAGAAGCGTATACAGGTTGTATGCAGGCCTTAGTTCTCATTGACAGCATCTAGTCCAAGCCTGAATGTAGTGTTTGAGGCATGATTCCATGAGACAGGGTGAGCTCAATTTCATCAGAAGGGAGAAGGTTTTTTGTTCCTTTTTGTCTTACATGTTCAGGTCCAAAACAAAAGATGAGGAGTTGCAAACTTCAGTCTGGAGACTGCTTGGTAGAAGAGCACAGCAAGCTGTATGAAAATTCCTTGAAAGTCCGAGCTCCTTCCCTGCTCCCATGTGAATGTTTCCATCCTTTACGATGTATCAAGTCTGCCAGTAAACAGTTTCTCACTGTGGCTTTTAATTAACACAGAAGAAACAGTTCCAGCAAAATATATCGGCAGCTTTCTGAGAAAGCAAGTAATTTACAAAAGGATTTCTGTATCTGACACATACCAGCCCAAGTGGGCTGCTCAGATGAGAGTGGAAAGAAAAGAAAAGCAGAGGGGCAGAGGGAGATTTCTTAGCATAGGGTAGAATCATAGACTATCCTGGGTCGGAAGGAGCCCACAAGGATCATCAGAGTCCAACTCCTGGCCATGTAGAGGACAATGCCAAGAATTGCACCATGTGATTTACCCCATCAGTGAAAACAATTTTTTATATTCAGTTCATCAGGACTTGAAACCAGT
>VZTZ01047897.1:13444-96948 GCA_013400955.1 Drymodes brunneopygia | reverse complement strand
GGGGGGGGCGGGAAGAGGAAGGGAGGTGTGCCATCAGGGGTGGGAGGTGGGAAAGAATGTCATAGTAACATTTGTTTTAAGTCAAAGTGCTTAAGACATTCTTGGAAGAGAGGACATTCAGTTTCTGCTCTGGAGTCATGTTGCTTCACTGTCTAACTCAGCATCATTTAACACTCCACGTCCACATCATCTCCTAGGATTTAAATGTATTTACAGCTACACAAGGGAAAAACTCACAGTATGTTTACTGACACAGGTTCTTTTGCTTCAATTTATACCTTGGCAATTGCAAATACAAACGTGGGTAAGAGAAGAAAAAGATTTGTAGGATCTGTAAGTTACTGCTCATGTTTAATACATTCATGGCACCCTTCTTCCTGAAGAATACAGAAAACATGGAGAGGAAAACATAGTTTGTTAAATTTCAGTTTACACAACTGAGAACTTTTGTACTTCCAGCAACCTGGGCATATACCCATTCTATATTGTCTAACCAGTCTGATGCAAAATGACAATACATTTTGACAGATACAGTCCATATAAAAACATGCTGCTGGCCTGCTGGCCAGTCCTTGTACCATCATATTCACATGAAGGTCTTAACAGCTGTGTGCTCTCATCACACTGCAGATGAGAGAGGTTGTGGTGTTTCTGACCCACTTTTTTGTTTCAACATTTTATCTTTACATATCTAGCTAATTCTATTCCCAAGGTTGATTTCAGTGGGATTGGTGGACTGGGTAAACTGACAGCAACAGAAGTCATGGTTCCCACTCCTTCTTTTCCAAATCCCTTTCCCATATCCCCTGCTTTTGACTGAGACACACCCAATCTGATATCAAATGAGCCAATTCAACTCGCAGATCAAAGAAAGGAAAAACACTTTGTTTTGTTTTTCAGTGTGTTTTCTCTCTGAAGGGATGAGAAGGTGATCAGCCAATGACAAGGAACAGCTCACTGGATGGGAGCAGCTCATGTATTCCATATTAAATGGCATGACTTCCACTCCCTAATCCAGAAAGCCCTGCATCACATCAATAATGATGAATATCAAGGGAATTTAAAAAATTCTGCCTCACTCAGACACCAGGAACCTCCTGTATTTTCAGCATGATAGGAATAATGTCATAACCAACTCACTGAGCTCACTGTTGAAGCACAGCCTCTCCCAGTTCTGGATCCACAGTGAAATGATGCAAGCTGCTTGTAAAATTGTATGAGAACATCTGATCAAAAATTTTCACTGCTGCTTGAAATCACAGCTCACCCTGGGAAAAGGGGTACATTCAAATGTAAATCTCCCTGAAGGGTTATAACTTGCAACCCTACATAAACTGGTTCATTCATACATACATATATATGTGTGTGTATATATGTGTGCGTATATATAAGAAAATTAATCCCTTTCTAATCAACCTTGGAAAGGCTCACACAGCTGGAAAACTCAGGACATTTGTGTGTAGAAGCTGATAACTGCTATCACTGGCTCCTCATTGACTCTTCATTGGCAGCTTCATACTTCTTGCTGTTCTGCAAGTATCAATTTAAAATGGCCTGCAACAGTGCCAGCTCAATTTAACACCAAGAAGCTGAAGCTAGTAAAAAAGAAAGTATTGAAAAAACTATGCAAGTGTTGCAAGGGAGTCCATGACTTTAAGTTAGTTCTTAGTACAACTAGGAAGACACGTTGCTCCTCCATTTCCACGGATATCTCTTTGTGCTTTATGTGAATATATGTATTTATATATATATATATCTGTGTGTGTGTGTGTGTGTGTGTACTTATATGCATAAGTGTCCAAGTAATCTTGGTATCCCAGAGTTAAATTTTAGTTATCACCTATTTATATTTGGCCTTTAAAGTTCCATTTCCCCACGTTGCCTAGCAAATCATTACACATTTTCCTCACAGCTTTGCATATGAGAAAAATAAGATGCTTTTTTTTCCAAGGACTGCAGTACAGCCATTCTGCTGTGCACTCAGTAAACTGCACAAATCCTGTGAGATCCATTCCAAGCAGCTGCAGATGATGGTGTACTCAAAGCACAAGCAGTAGTTACCCAAGGGGACACCACTAATTTCTACAGTAGTGGAATTGACTGCTTATTAGACCCCATTTGAAATTTTCTTTAATGTAATGGAGGTATGGCTTCTAGTCCTTTATTCTCTATTGCCTTGACCTTGTGTTTTGTCCTTGTATTGCAAAATGAGTGCATAAATCCATATTGTCAAACTATTTCTCCCAAAGGCCTGGGCCCTTTGACATGGCAATTTATGTGCAATTTACAATGCCCACAAAGCTTCGATTACTTGTGTTAGGCTTAAAGAGCCTTGGCCACCTGCCTGACATTCACCTGATGATTTGTTCAAATTTAAACTTTACAGGTGCAAATTTCCTTGAGGCAGACACTATCTGCATACAAGGCAAGGTTAGCATACAAGGCATTCTGTTTTGTATTGACTTGGCAGATCCCTAAGCCTACCTAGGGATCCTGTGATTTCATGAAGATTTGACAGGACTGAAGACTTTGTTTGTTACAGCTTTCAGTTCCATGCTCAAGTAATGGCCAGGGCTCCTGTTTGGAAAGGAAGGGATTGGATCAAAGCTGTCTGCTGCTGCATGACTCAACCCTATTAGACATCTGAGACTTAACGTAATTAGGATTCTTTTGAATATGAGAAATCATTCAACTCGTTGCTGCAGTGTTTCAGTTTTTAATTAGATATTTCCTTGAATGTGTTACAGATAAGTTTTTTTCATTCACAAAAAATCTTTCTGGGCTACCTGCTGGCTTTCCAGAATGATCCTGGGGCAATTATGCCTGTGTAGGTATAAATAAATCTTCATCCCATGAATATCAGTGAAAATACAACTGCCTCTGACACCTGCTGCAAAATGTGTGCAGTACAGGGGCAGTATGTGCCAGAAACACTGGCAGCCTGTATCTGCTGTGACATATGTTCACTCAGGTGAGCTGTAGTGGAAATATCCATACTGGGAGTGGGAGGTAGACAGGTGATAATTGCCTTTCAATTGCTTATTGACTAACTTGCTAGGCAGGAAAGCAGAGGGAGCAGCATTTAAATCTTACAGGACATAACTTGGAAAGCTGCTTCAAATTCTCACAGCGAGTTGTTCTTGAAAACAGACGATGAGAAGCAACGCCTAGAGGGACTTGACAACAGAATATGCTGTTATTTCTTCCTTGCTTTTGCAAGTATACAGAAGGATGATGAGTAAAGAGCCTCCCTACTAGGCTAGAAAGGTCAAGATCCTCTTTACAGCTCTGTTAGTGCTCTTGACTGATTTTTTTAGCAGCTGAAGGGGAAAAATTTCTCTGCTTTTCTAGTGGATTGAATTTTGTTTCCATGAACTTTTGCTAAATTTTTTATCGTATATACAACTTCCAAGGAATTCATCCACCTTTCTCACCTATGCTGCAACTTAGACTTGTCCTTCTTGCCTCTGTTGAGCCCCTTTTTGTGTCATGGATTCATTTGTGTTCTGCTTCTGTTCTCTGACACAACAAAGCTGCGACTGATGTTTGGTAAGGACTTTTCCACTCACTCTGCTAAGGAAGATTTGAAAATATTTTCCCTTCTGTTTTTTTCTTATAGCATAGCTTTCAGTTTTTAAAATTAAGAGCACATCAGAAGGCATCCACAGAAATTGGCAATTGCACCAGGACACAAATTTTGGATTCTCCCTTGAGTACTAATGCAACAAGTATATTTTCAAGGGTATAACCTAGCCTTGGCCTCACAGACAGTAAGTTCCTATGCCACCCTATAATTAAAGATTACGCACTGGAGCAACTTTTTCCATAGGAATGGTGGCAACTAGTCTGAATAATTCACACTAATTGCCTTTAGTGACTTTTGCCTCTCCTTTGTCTTTTGCTAACTGTGAACAGATTTCTTTACTCTTCAACTAGTTATTTAAAAACTAAGTTCTCCAACTCTACCTAATTTCTAAACTTTTATTTGACCACCATAATACTCTGCATGTTCTTAGTGCTTAATTTAGGTGATTTGCTCTTATTTTAAGATAATTACAAGAAAAAAATCTCAGATTTTCTGGGATCATTCTTATAGGAAAGTATTTTTGCAGATAGTAAGCTTTCTCACTTTAGAAAGCTTAAAATAAAGGAGAACTATCAGTTATGACAAATGTGTAACCTTGCTATGCATGCACCAACCTCTTCTTGAAGCTATTAAAAGTTTTGCATGCTGGAAGCCAGCTAGAGCTTGCTGTTTTCAAAGAACCTATTTTCCAACCACCTGAAGAAAATATTTTTAAAAGGCAAAAGTCATTTGAAAAATGAAATATACCTACTGTGCCTGAAAAATATAATTTTTGTACTAGATGAGACTTGGTCTTGTTAGGCAAAAGCTATTAACAGGTGAGGGAAACAGCCTTTTACAATCTTATTTTAAAACTTTGGTGATATCCAAAATCTACTCACTTAACATCATTTTTTTAAGGTGAACTCTTACTTGAAAAAAACTCTCAAGTTTTCTCTGTATCCTTGCCAAAGCGTTACTGGCAATAAGTTAATACAGCTCCCTGACCACAGCAGAGAGGTGATTTTTTCACAAAACGTGGTGTTACAGAACCATTTCCCCCTGTCACCCTGACTTCAATCTGTGTTAAGTAATAACAGGGGGAAAATACAATACTGAAGGACAGCCCTGTTTCTCAGTTTCTGCTGGAAGAATGTCAAGCAATTACAGAGCTACAAAAAAGGGAAGGCAAGACATCAAGAGGTTATCTTGTCCTGCTCTGTGGTCCAGGACAGGATAAAAAACATCCAACAGCAATCTAATCCTTGTACAACAGACATTTCCAATATTTCTGTATTTTAAAATATTTTTTCCTTTATTTTTTCAATTCAGTTTCCTGCAGTTGAAGGAAATTCACTTAGTTACTTAAAACTTTCAGGTGATCAAACACAAAAGCACGTGTGTGTGAAGGTAGGATTTAGGAGAGGAGCACTGCTTTTAACAGAACTTTACAGGCAAGTCGTTAAATTTATTAAACTTTGCAAAAATGAAGAATTTGAACCTTGGGCAGTTGATTTGGTTTGGGGTTTGGGGGGGTTTAATATCTTAACATGTCTGTGGCTGGTACTGTGACTGATGGACATAGTCACAACATTATGAAAAACATAATGGAAACATTCAAAATAAGTCTTTATTCCACTGGTTTACCTGTAGGCTCGTTTTAAAATAAACACTTTGTTTTTTCTGTGCTTAGCAGAGACTGTGATGCTGTTATCCACGGTAAAAAGGAACTGGTTTCTTTCCATACAAGTGTGTTTGTAGGACTCTGCAAGGCATAGCACGTATTTCAAGATGACTGTGGTAAGTAAGTTAGCTTTAGGTGCTGAGACAGCAGATATATAGTGTGCATTTTCTCACTAAGAAGGATCCTAAGCTGCTAGATTGCAGAAGGCTGCTGACATCAACATTACAATTAGGACATCAAGCATGCCAAAAAAGCATCTTGGAGAAACCTCATACTACAGGACAGCTGTCTAATTAATTGAGGGGGGAAATGCTAAATCAAAGGTCTGTGTTGATGAAACAACAAAATAGGGAAAATCTAGGCCTATAAAAATATTGTTTCAGAGAACTACCTAGAAATCCAAGAATCTGACTTTTGCCTACTAGGTAAGGAACAAACTGCTGCTCTAGCTTTTCTGGCTTCCACTATCTTCTCTCTTCTGAATGCAGCTCTTAACAGCTATTCACAGCTCCTTTCAAATTTCCTGTGCTCCTGAGTGCCCGCCAGAAATGCATTCCAATGGCTCAAAAACGTTTTTGAATGGAAGGGGAAAATGTGCATGCTCACTGCTGAAAGAATTCCTCCTTTTGATTTCAGTTTGTCAAGTAAATTAAGGATGAAGAGGAGATTCTCAAAATACTTTCCCAGTGTCTTACCAGTAGAAAACCTCTGTGGTTATTTTCACACTACTTGTACTCTGCTTTCCAGTATGGAAACAGAACAGAAAGTTCCCACTTTTCTTTGGGCTTAAAAGTGTGATATCAGGGTTGTTTTTTCTTCTTTTAATAGAAACGTTTTGTAGCACCAAACTAGCAATACTGGCTTCTGAGAAATTAAATGAGAAATTTCTTCTAAAGGTGTTTTTTTCTGTACCTGCAGGGATCTGCCCCTGCCACCGTGGAAGGTGTAACAGAAGAATCAAGCTGATTGTCAGTATACCTCAAGTCACTATCCGAGGATCTTCACACTCTTTTGTGAGGGGGGAAAAAAAAAGGGAAGGGGGGTGGGGAGTCTGGCAAATAGAGAATTTAACACAGGATGTCATTTTCTACAATGTGTAGAGAACATAGCTGTTCCCTTAAATATCTGTAATTTTTTCATGGACATCTGACAAGCCTGTGAGTATCCCTCTCATTCCCCAAATTATCTTCCTTGAGAGGAATGGAATTTCCTAAGCACCGTTTTTTCCTTACTAGAACTGAAAGCTATTTTCTTAAGGAAAGAATTTAGGCTTACAATATATTGGTTTCAATGACTGATATAAAAGTTGAAATGACAAATTAAATAATGCAGTACCCACTTGCATGGTTCAAACAAGTACTTGTTAAACCTTTCTTTTCCTAGGCAACTAGATTACTCTTCTTATGACTCTTCATCAGATAACTGTTGTGACTATTTCTCACACCTTGAAAATTTTGTTTCTCCTGCCTCATCAAGAAGTTTTATATGAATGCCATGCTTACTTCAGACTTTCATGTGTATACATACCTCCTTCTATGGTCGAAACAGTTCCTGCCATGCATATGCCAATTCGGTGAGGAATTACAAATCTAATTGTGTAACCTGCTCTTTTAGCTATCTCTGTGTCTGTATTTCAATCATGGCAAAATAAACAAAGCTTGTAATACTGTCACAGAGCTTCCCTTAAATCATTTACTTCTTATTAGAGACTTATACTTTTAATCACAATAAAAGGCTTTTTAGAGTCTTGAGTTTGCCCTGTTACTCCTTCAATTGTTAACATTTTTCAAACTTCACCTTTGTCCACAGCTGATATCTATTTTGTGTTTTTAGGATACCTTTGTGCTTTAAGAACATCTCTGTAAAAGTATTTTTGCATCATAGCACTTGCTGGACTTTTTGCTGAGTGGCAGATTTTTGATTTCGATCTAAGTGTGGCCATTCCCTGATTTGTATACTCCAGTGAATCAGAAGGATTTTCCGTGTGTGTACACATGCAATCTTCTCTAAGAATGGCTGTAATGGGCAATAGCTTGTGCTCACAACTGCTAATAGGCTGTGGTTTTCCATGAAAAACAAATCGCCTCCTGCTGCAGGGCTGTAGAATGCTTAGCCTTTGTTTTAATCAAAGCAGTGGCAAAATATAGCTACAATGACCTACTGTGAAAAGCCTCTGATCCCCAGCTTCCAGTACAGTCCCAAACTGCTGACCTGAAGGGATTCCCTGAAAATTAGCAACCGACAAGTTTTGCAAACCTGATTTACAATAACATCTCATTTGCTTACAAACAGCATCAAGATCTCACAAAGATGGGTCCAATGCAAAGAGAGAGAGAAACAGATCCTACTGTTGTAAAGATGGCAACTTTTATTGGGAATTAATTAAAATATACTACTACTATTTAAAGGTGTAAAACCTGGATCCAAAGACAACATAGCTGTGAAACAAAATGTACTCTTGGAGAAACCAAGATTTTCTGAAGCCCAGAACGGTGGGCCTGCCCTAGAGCAGTGGCTGTCAAATTCAGAGTTTGATGAAAATTTAATTGCTGAAGCAAGTCTGCACTTAACGTCTATAGTGAAAGTTTGGAAAGTACATATTTGTAATCCAGAAAAACTAGTTTTATTGCAAACAGAGTGCTCCCAAGTGCTGCAGTTAGTCTGTGAGGAGATGCCACTGGGGAGAAATGCATAACATCTTCTAATAATTCTGTGTTAGCTTGAAATTAATCTCTTTCAGAATCTAGCTAGCATATGACTGTCTTTAAAGGATTACCTCATATCAACTGGACACATTCACTTGTGGGACAATTTGACCCTTATTTCTGGTGCTTTCATCAAAAAGTACCAAAATTTTAACCTGCTTTTGAGTTTCTTGACTTCGCTCCCTCCCAGTTTCCTTTCTAGTTTCTAATCTCATTACTACCTTAGATACCATCTAAATAGGTTAATAGACTGCTGCTGTGGAGCACTGAAAATCCATCTAGGCAATCAGTCTTCTGTTTAAAGCAGTCAAGTGAAGCTTTAAAGTAAAGATGGGGCCTGAATCAAAATGTTAGGTCTAAGCACCTTTACCCAGTGGGACAAACTGAATATAGGGTCGTGGTTGGTGCCTCCTTTCTGAGCTGTTCAATTATCTTGCCTCACATGAAACCAGCAGTGGGAGTTTCTCATTTTCCTTTCAAGTGTTTAGAAGAGAAAAAAACCCCAAATATTCAAGTAGAGGTAAATTAAACAGAAATGACCACCGCTGATTAATTAATGTCAGACCTAATCTTTTCAGTAGGTGAACTGAAAGGTCCAACAATCTACACATCACATGGATAACTAGGCCCCCGATTCTCCTTGGTGATTTGGTATTGGTCTCCTTTCAGTTCGGGAGAAAAAGTAAAATATGTTCATGCCTTTGGATGATCCCACAAATTATGCTAAAGAATACAGTAGGCCAAAAATTTGGAAAAAAAAAGGGGCTTTCCTGCCCCTGTTGTCCCTAGATAGACCTTTTTTTGTGATGGACACCCCTGAAAAAGGAGCAGACGGTCTGACACCAAGGCATTCAAACACCTCTGTAGGTTTAGATTTGAGTTCCAGACATCCAATAGTAGCAGGTGGAAAAGGAAAACAGCAACACTGTTATCCCAAGCAGCTTACACTGCTGAATATTGAGGTGAGAGTCTTGTCTGAAATGACCAGATAGTTAACAGAGCCCTTGATAGAAAGCAAAACAAAGAAGCTCCCTCTGACAAGGTAAGCCTTTCTTTGGCAATTTCTTCTAGAACATGTCGTTGTAGCAGGAGATTCTGACTACAATGTACATCATAAGTATCTTCCTTACATTGCGATAAACTGGAAGAAAACTTGGAGGAGCACAAACACTTCATACAAAACCTAAGCCTTTGTGAGGGCACAGGCAAAACAGTACAAAAGAGGCTTAAAGCCAAAGTTCTGGCCAAACCCAAACCATTCTCTTTGTGCTTCTCCAAAAAGTATCACAGAGACACCTACTAGAAACAAACACCTAGAACCAGCTAGCAGCACCATCACTGTGAGCATGAATAAGTGACTGAAAGATCCCCAAAACTAATATAAAGCTGATCTTAGAGGGATTTTGGTAGCACAGGTCTAACTGAAGAAACTCTTTCATACATTTCTCGTTCTGACCTGTGAGTTTTGCTGCCTGACAAAATTACTTTCAGCAGTATCTATCAACTTTTTCACTGCAACTCTGGCCATGACATGGCTTCTCTATTGCTTTATCTCCCTCTGAGGCTGCTGAAAATACAAGTATGGATTTTGCTGATTGTCAAGGGGGAAAAAATGTATTTTGCTGGTGTGATTTCACCTATAGTAGATTTTTCAACATTTCTACAGAAAGTCTGTGTATCAGCATTACTTTTACACATACAGCAAAGGCAGGAAGAAAGGAAGGAAGGAAGGGAAAACTTTACAGAACTTTGAATGTTTTGATTGTCTTCACTTAAATTACTTGGGTGAAGTTTTTCTGTTAGCAAAACTCAGCAATAGCATCTTTAATACTGAATCTATGTCTATCTTGTTGCTTATAAATGCTTTTTTCAATCCCATTTCAGCATAGATCTATATCCTCTTGACAAAGCCAGAGGTAATATGTATTCCTCAAGGAGGGATCAGGAGAAATTCTGATCCTCTTTACTGTCTTGTGAGTATATGCTCTAGTTTGCAGGGGAAATGCCTGCTGTGCACAGCAGGAGCTGGTGCCAGGCTGCAAGCTTACAGGATATTTTGTGACAAAGTCTGTTTTTTCCCCCATAGGTTTAAAATTAACCCACTCGCAGCAAAATCTTGGCAACTGGCTTCATAATTTTGAATTTTTTATTGTAACCAAATAATATGCTGATGTAATAATATGTTTTCTCAGTAGGGTAATTTTTCTTTCTTTCCACTGGACAGTTACTTTTTTGTTTGGTTGGGGGGTTTGTCTGATTTGCTGGGGTTTTTGGATTTTTTGGGTCTCAGGGTTTTTGTTGGTGAGTAACACTTTTTCCAAAATCAACCTACAGGTAAGACATCCATCTCATGAGTTCAATGTGTCTTTGAAAAGACTGAGTGATCATCTTGAGCTGCTGATGCTGGTGTAAAGACAACATAAATTGTTTGCTTGACCTTTTTAGAACTGAACACCTTATTTTTTTTCTTTTTAGCTCATAGCAATGTATTTATATTGTAAGTAGAGAGAAAGCTTCCCCTCCCATTCACCCTTTGCTCCAGAATGAGAAAAAATTATATATGCTGAGATTTTACAACTTATATCACTCTAAATGCCTCTTTATGGATTGGATCATGCTTTCCAAAAAAATGAATCCTTCTTATGAAAGTTGTTACCATTTATCCTCCAGTTTTGAGAGAGGTGCCATTTTACCTACAGAGATAATATTTATGTGTTACCCAAACTGGTAGACTAAATCTGTACCAATAACCTAAAGTAGATTAAGTTACAGCAGTAAAAAAGTGTTAATGATTATTCCTGAACAATTCCATAGTTTGAATATCTTTACTGCACAATAAGTGCAGAAGCATATAAGGATTTATATCAAGTTATCACACCCTTCACCAAAATCACTGCAACAAGAACGTACTTTAACATTTTGGTCAGTTAAAATTATCTTGCTGAGATATCTCAAACATTTCTTCTCTGTAGCAAGGTTTTCTCAAGGACTGCAGACCTCTGCTGGGTAGTTATCTATATAAAGGAATTAGGATTCACCAGGTATTATCCCGTGCAGTGGCAACCCCAGTGTGAAGATGCTACACCCCTCTCATTGAGGCTGCATTGTTTTTTAACCTGAGGTCATTCACACAGCTTCGACCTGGGGGAAGGGGGATGCACCTATTGTCTGCCTCAACAGAAAAACTTGTACAGAATTAAAGAGCAATACATATTATGTTATTTTACTAGCCCAGAGTGCATGTCAGAATTCAATTCAGAAACAACATTTCACATTTCCAGAAATATGTGATCTGTTCTTATACTTTCTAAAAATGTCGTATAAAGCCATATTAGTAGTCTTATTGCTGAATTCTATTTCATTCTGGCCATTAATGAAGTTTAAAAGTTTGAATAGGGATAGATTGAGGGCCAAGGTCCCCTCTTTAAAAAACTAAAAATCCATTCTTAAATATCTACTTCTATTGGTACTCTTATGTCAATATGTCTCAGCCAGTATCTTCAGGGACTGAAAACAATAATTCATTCTATATTTCCATCAGTTTTGATAATTAGGATAAAAATATTTGTGTATCAGCTAGGTTTCACCAGGTGCATGGGTGCATTCCACGTATTTCCCTCTACTTGAAACCAAATCACTTATTCAGAAATTAGTCAAGTGAGCTGAGACCACAAGAGACTTTAGTTAAAAAGTGCTAGCCTCTCCACTGAAGACAGACTCCTCTCTACAAAGATTTATCTACAATGAAATCATAGATAAATCCATCCTGGGTATTAGACAGTGATTGTGAAAAATTGAGCAGGTGTAAAGAAGAGCTATAATTCAAAATGTAGGCTACCTGTTTTTTACTTCCTTGTCATTATTCATAGGCAAACATTGCCTAGATCAGTGTCAAACCTGGGTTGTCCCTCTCTTTCTAGCACATTGGTGTTCATAGCTAACAAAAATGCACAACATTCTTTAGGGAATCAAGTCATCATACCTCTTCAGCTGATTGCATTTAAATAATTTTATGATTTTTTACAAACAGCTGCTCATCTAGAAATGGAAAATCTGTTTCTTAGCGTAGCAACTCGTTCATTTCCCTCACTCCCAAGCTGAGGACTGTAAGCACCATGTTAGAGGTTATCAGTAGGAGCATCCTTTACTGCAGCTACTGTAGCTGTGCCAGCACACAAGCTCATTGGACAAGTGAGAAACTAGGGAGTTATATGTTGATTTACTCTGATGCTATGTGCACTTATTTTCAAAGCAGAGGTCTGGGCTGCCTATATCCATTTACAGATTTCTTTCTGATTTACATAGAGACATTTGGGATAAAAATACATACATTTTTCACCACACAAGGACTGCAGACTTGTTCTTTATAGCTCACTCCAGTTCTTTATAGCTCATAGGGCTTTTTGGTACATAGGAACATAGCTTCAAAAGATTGGTTTACAAGTATAACCCACTCTCTGCTATGAGTTTAGTTAAGTGTTAAGGTGATTCCCACCAGGTCTAGGAGACATGAGTTTAAATTGCCTTGGGCTGGACTACATGTCTCCAGCCACCTCCTGTCCAAAATTCTGGTATAACTCTTATCAATAAAATATCATGGAACAGGAGCACAAAAGTTCCACAGATTGTGTGTTGACACTAACAGCTCATGAGACATAAGCAGAGTCAAGCTAGGAAAGCACTCTGCACACTCAAGCTGTGTCACTTAAAAGAGCAAATGAAGATGAGGGGTGTTAGAAGTCCCTCATCACCCTCTACTATTTAAAACAGAAGTTATTTGCCCTTTGGTCTAGCACTTGTTCCATGTCTGATCCTATTCATATAGAAATAAAAATAACCCAATTGTGGCCTAACACTGGCCAGAAAGAAAAATTGAAAACAGACATTTTGCTTTTCTGCTGCTTTAAATAATGTTACTACAGCTGCTGCTTCTTCCAGCCCTGGTATATCACAGACACAGTGATTTTTTTGCATTGTTAGCACAGAATTTTATTTACACAAGCATTTAACAGAAATCCTTTCAAGGCCTTTATGCACCAAGGAAATCTTAAATAGGCCACTAGGCAGAGCAGCAGCTCTGGCTCTGGCAGGAGCTAGCTTGCTAGCCCCAGCAGGAGATGCTGAGGGGATATTGGCTACAAGAGACATTCAAGCAGAACCTTTGCTTGTGAAGGGGTAAATTGATGTCACAGTCGTTGGGTTTTTTGTTGAATACTTAGTAATTACCTCAGCTGGAGTGGTAGCATTGACAGGATTCCATGAGGTATGGAAACCTTGGATACGCACACCCTCAAATCCATTTTCCTTTATCTGTGTGTGATGCAGGGAACTTCTATTCCCTATACTTTCAACTCCTCACACAGATTGATCAGCATATCCCCCACATTTTATGCTCACTATAGTTACATTTTGGGCAGTAATTTCCCACACCAAGGTATCAGAGTCCTGAAAGCCATGAAATAAGTATTCACATGGTAGCTCTTTCACAGTAATTGAACAGATACTTGTTCTGATTATGCAGTCAATATGAAGTCCACTGCCCTCTGATGGAAAAAGAAAGAGATATTTTCAACTCCATAAGGTAATATTTTCATGTGACCCTGCCTGTGCCTCACAAAATATACTAGGATATCCAAGGCAATCTGCATTTTATATCTATTTAATTTGAACTACTTTAGGAAAAGAAGGGACTATTAATCAACTCTGAAGTTTTTGGTGTTCCCACTTTCAAGGAAACCATTGCTTAGTGCAAAATGCTTTATAAGCCATTGCCTGTATTGAGCTGCATCGGTGGAGAACCAGACAACCTGGTTTTCAAACAATTCAGGTTTTAAAACTGAGTGTGAAGATTATTACTATAAAAGACTAGTTCTGTGGATAAAGTTTGGCAGGACAGACCACGCTCAAAATATCCCTGGGCACATCCAAGTAATCTATACACTGTGAAATTAAAGTTGCTTGACTGTACTCAAACCCAACCTTTTCAAATTTCTAAAATGATATTTAAATTTCCTCCTTATCCCTCCCTTCATGATATTTGTCATGTTTTGGTTTGTCCAAATAATAATTTCAAAAGAAAAAAAACTATAAACCAAAAATGCTAACCTCAAGAAGGCCTGTTTTCTTCTTCTACTTTTTTCCAAACATCTAAATGCAAAAATAGCTGAATCTGGATTTCAAAGCTTTCTTTTACTGTCCATTATGACAAAAGTAAGACAACCTATGTACAAGAATGCCAAACTGTACCACTCACAAATCTTTCATGATGGGAACAAAGGAGCCTGGCAGTTGCAAAATAAACAAAATAATTAACAAGAGTTAATTTTATAATTCCATCCTTGGAAAGTAATGTGACATTAACAGAGTTTACACTCTAGTCCAGAGGTCCTGCAGAGAGGCAAAAGATTAGGCTTCATTTCATTGCCTGTAGGCTTTACTTTTAGCCTTTTTTTTCCTAAACTTCCAACAAAACATAATCCCTTGTTTCCACTGACGGTTTCTGGTGCTTTTCATTATAATTTTATCTTATATTTTGTCAGATGGTCTCAGAAAAAACACATTTCTGCACCACAAAATTTCAGACTATTTTTTGGGTTTTACAATTTGTCATGTCCTGCCTGGTACAGTGAATAAAGACCTGACCTGTAATGACTACAGACACACATTGGAGCTGTGAGCTGTGACTGTCCCAGTACCCACAGCTGAAGCATCACTCTTGGCTTTTCCCAAAAACACTGCCTAATACAACTCCAAGGCCAGATACAGAGGGCACAAATCTGGCCATCTTCATGCACACAGAGTACCTGATAGAAGTGCACATCCTTAAACTGCTGTGTTGCACTACAGTTTGCCTCCCTCCACCTTCCCACATCTGCATGTGGGAATCAGAAGAAAGTACTGGCAGCAGCAACAAAAGCTCAGAGCAACAAAAAAGACACCTTCTGAAGATTTGCTCCTGGATATGACCTGGCCTTCATTTGTTTCATTCATTTGTAATTGCAACACATTGCTTATATCAAAGCCATTCACTTTCTCCATGAAAACAAACAGGCTGACTTGTTAGTTAATAAAGAGAGAATACCTTTTGCCTGCATAAAGGTAATTCTACTAGAATAAAATGAGTGAAAAATAATCCTGCTCAAAACCAGCTGTTGAGTTGCAGTTAGTTTGTGTAGGAAGAGCTGGCTTTGACTAACTCAGCAAAAAAGCTCTGCATTTCTGCCAAACAAATGTCTGTATGACTGCATACATGAGCATAGAAATTTTTTCTCATGTTGACCATGCAGGAGAAGCAATCTGCTAAGTTGCTTGACAAAGACAATCTGCCCTAACCCATTTAATTACACACAAAGCATACTTAAACAGACTGGATCCAAGGACAGTGGTGTGCATGCCCTGGATGCCAGACATGCTCCAACATCTGAAATGAAGAAGCTCAGAAATGGTCTAGATGCAGCCAAGGACTTACATCAAGTGTAAGCACACAGCTGGATTGAGGGTATCCTATCTCCTTTCCACCCCTGATTTTTGCAGCTGTTCAGCAAAACAGTTAATTCCACTGTAATATTTGAAAAACAAACCCAAACTCAGCATGGAAATCATTGCAGTCAGCGCAGTGTCCTTTTCTGGCTTTTTTTCCTTTATTATGATTTCAAAATGGATATAGAACTTTTTTTTTTTTTGCTTTATGATGTCCCCAGATCTCACTCTTTAGGCCCTGGCAGACTTTTTAGCCACCATTGTGAATCTGAGAGTAGAGTTAGAACATACTTGCAACTAAGAAAGGGCATGATCACACTGAAGACTGCAGAGGTTACACTGAGGATTGAGGATTACACTGAAGAGAATGGGAGAGGTTTGGACTTTTACTGGGAAAACATTCTTACCTTCTCCATTCGGAAAATTTTAAAACTTAATTCATCCCACCTGGTAACTGTTATTTTTATCTGTTTCTTTGCCAGTATTTACACAGTAACAAGCAGACACAGGTCAATAACAGGATCAATACAAAGAATTAGAGTTAAGGATATTAAAATTGCCATAATTATTTTCCACACAGAGCTTGCAGAAAATTGATTCCCTGTCCTGCAAATGTTGAGCTGTAAAACATATTCCTGTCTTGCATCAAGACAAAGCCAAGGATTTACTTTCTTCTTTTTTACTATTATCATTTTTAAAATGGAAAAAATAATCTGAAAATAAACAAGACAAAGGAAGACAGGAACAGATGAGCAGAGACAGGTTTTGAAATAGCTGACAGTCTTTTATATAGGTCACTAAAACTAGATTTTAGGAAAGTCTGAGTCCATTCCTTAGACTGTATCAGAAAAAGTAGAAATTCAAACATGGGTCTCACAAATCCCAGCTGAGAGCTTCAACTGTCAAGTTATTTTCCTTTTTTTGAAGGTGAGTCCTTCTTGCTGAACAGTACTCTGTCAAAACAATGCATTTCCACAGCATCTCATTTAGAAATCAGGCCCTCTCCAATTTGTCACATTTCCAAAGAACCATAGTTACAGACTGCATGCTTATTGTCAGACTCGTGGAATGGTTGCCTGAAGGTACCTCTATGCAAGCCCAGAAATTCAACCTGGCACAAACACAGAGCATTTTATTTTTTGTCTTTCCCTCCAAAGATGTGTCTTCTTTTTGCTAAATGGACACTTGGGAATGGACATAACTTCTGACAGAATGAAAACACAGAATAAGCTATATTGACAGTAGGACCCTGGTTTTTAAAAACCAAAACAAATTATTTATTTGAATTTTTGACAACAGACTGTTTTCAATTTGATTGTGATTCTTCTGTCATTTACTCCCTACTAGAGGTTCATTTTCCCTTTCAGGAGCAAGAACAACTATCAATATTCCCATTTCCTCTCCTCCTTCCTCCAGTCTCCACAGCATGCTTCACCTTCTTCCCAAGCTACCCAAGTGTTTGGGAAGCTTTGTTGTAAACCAGATGGGAGAAAGTGACCAGACTGGAAAATAAACTGTGGCAAAATCTTTTATCCATCTACCTCCCTCCTTTTGGTAAAAAACTCACAGACAAGTCGCTATCTATAAGACATAAAGTTGAGTAGAAGCCACGAGGTTCTTGTTCACAGTTTCACTGATCTCTGGCCTGAAGTCTTGTCATGCTCAGGTTGATCACTCCTTCACAGGCAACGTAAAACTCACATTCAGTCTTTCCTGTTCCATGATAACATTGCACCAGCAAACCTGGCTTCTCAGAACCACATTAAAGCATAGTGGAATCCTGTGGCTAAAGCAAGCCTGCAGCACTAATGCCACCCCCACTGGCATTGCTCTGTGAGGTCTGAGCATCAGGCATCACTCATCTAAAACAGACAAATTAACTGTATCCAGTGTATGTAGCAGTACTGTATACAGACTACAGGTTTTCCCACCTCGGAATATATATTATTTGCCATTTTCTTTCTATACATCACTAGAGCAATCCAGTAGTCCCTGTGATTTATCTTTCTTTTTTAAGTGTAATTTTTTCATTAGACAATGCTTTTTGTCTAATATTACCACCCAGTATTAGGAGTTGTTAGACTGAGATCTCCTGGGATGGCAGCTTATGCACAGGGAGTGTTATCACAGCTGGAGAAGAAGGGACATATTCAAAGTAAAGGGGAACCCTGTAAAACCAAATCACCCAAATTACTTTTTGAGTATGCTTGGCATTCTGTCTTGTTAGTGTAAATGTACATAAAAGTCTCTTGTTAGCAGGAATGTGACAAAGTGGACGTAGGGAACAGAAGTGGCATGGCTCATTGAAAGAGCTATTTCATGTAAAACGAGATTGTTCTGGTCCTTTGATCTGTAGAGAGTTATAGACACTTCCCCAAAGCTCCTAAGGCTGCAAAACTCCCAGTCACTAATGAAAAGCTGGACTGACTTTGTACAGAGTAACTTTGTACACCCCTGAGACCTTCTGCTCTTCCCTGCTTGGCCGTGCTCCTCTGCACAGCCTGAAGGACAGCAAGCACAGACACTCACCCAGATCTGTGTTCCCATGCACAAGCCTGTGAGGCATGCACACCACTACTTTAAAATATTAACACTGGGGCAAGTTTGGGGGAGAGAGAATACATAGAATTCAGCTCAAGAGAAAGAAAAACAACCAGGCTGAAGACCAAGAAGTGGGATCAGCAGGTAGATAATTGTTTTGAAAAGCAGCTATTTATTTCCCCTGTTCTTCCTTGTTAACTTAAAACCATGAAGCTAGATGTTACTCTGAGCACCTAGTGAACGATGAGCTTTATAGAGCAGAGACTTTCTTACTTGTCAGCAGTTGGCTGCATCTATTCCATCTAGTCCTAGGTAACAACAAGGCCCTGGCTGACAGCAGCCAAATTAAGAAGTGGTAATTCCCAGCAGAAACTTAAAATGCAAGCTATACTGACTAAGGAGAGGTTGGCCTTGGGACATCCTGGTGAAACTTCAGCCACCGTGATAAATACCAACCAATCTGCCAGCACAGTCAGTGTAGGAAGGGGTTAAAAAAGCAAAACAACTCACTGTGATCCTTAGTGTGGGCAGGAAGATACACACTAGCCTCCAGTCCTAACACAGGGCTAAAGAAGAGGAATGGCCTATCCTTGTGATTCAAATACAGCCCTGAAATACTCCAGCCAGCACCTAAATAGTTAACGTAGCAATGTGGCTACACCTCAGCAGACGTCTATGTACTCAGCTGTGGTGTTTTTAGGGAAAACACAAACCTAACTGAAGACAGCTCCCTCAGAACAAAATGGCAATGAAGGCAAGAGACATAAAAATCATCATGATATAATCACTAGAGGTCAGGCATGCATGTATGGGCATTGGATCAGATAATTATGTGGGTGCTAAAATGACCCAGAAAGCAGTGCTAGACTAAATATTCACTAATGCAACTCTGCATCTAATTTGCTGATTCTCTTTCCAGATGTTTTGCGGTGGTTTATAGATGGGAGCCATAATTTTGACAGCAGCACATAAGACACAAGCATGCAAGCACAGATTTATCACTGTGGGATTGGTGGGCAGGGGTGCTTCAGTGAGATTAGCTCCAGCTAATACAACACTTCCATATATCAGAGGGTGTATCATGATGATATGATTCCTTCACCTACATCAGGAATTGTGTTTCTCTCCCACAAATGTTTATGGCTTTATTCTTGTGAGCAGAATCTGTTCTGTAGAATAGATTTAATCTATTACAAATACACACATAACCAGAGAAAGGACCAAGGAAGAGATTTTATATCACTAGATAAACATCAGCACAATTTACAAAGAGAAGAAAGGATTTTTGTCTTGTCAATTTTTATGTGTAGAAATGAAGGGCAGTTTTCTATATGATGAATTGCCACAACCCCCTGGAAATCTGTGTCCCTGTAAACACAGGAAGATTTAACAGAGAAAACCGTAGACTTTCACTTAAAAAGGAAATTTACAACTGTTCCCAGAGCAACCATTATGCACCAGTGGAAATGAATTAAGCCAGGCCAAGTTTCACCATAAATGTTAAACACACACTCAACTCAAGCTGTAAAGTCATCCCAAATTTGCAGATATTTTCTTGCTGTCATTTTCTGAGATAAAGTTTACTGCTCACTAGAATTCCCCAGCTATTTCTTTTTCATTTTTAGGCACACAAAACTGCATTATCAAAATGCACACACACTCATTTCAGGACTCTGTGTCTTGGAGACTCGGGACATTGTGGTAATCTATTAAACTGGCTCAATTTTTTTTTTTTTAACCCTAAAGGTGGTTAAGGTAAACACTAATGAAAAATCACAATATTTCCAGTAGTTTTGTTTTCTTCTTCAGTCATTCAGGTGTGCCATATTCAGACAAGTTGAGCACATGGATGAAGATTTCCTTTAAATACAGTCATGTCAATTCAAATATTTTGTGATGCTGCCCTCTATGTTTGACCTCTAAAAGGACCAAATTTAAGTAATCAGCAACTTTACTGTGCTGTGAATGACGATCATATTGATCTGGCAGCACAGCTGAGGAGACAGGGTTTATGAGAGGAGAAATAAGTCAGAGAGCTCATAAAAATCAGCTTTTCTGAGAAAAAAAATGTGGCAATATGCATGTATATATCAGTGTGAAACTGCAGCCAGCATCCTGTCTTCTGCCTTTCATAGTCCTCACTATCAAGAACTACTGTGTTCCAGAAAAAAACTTCTCTTAATTTACCATTCCTGGGTTAAAGAAATACCTCCTCAGAATATTTGATGTTGTAGCAATCACATCATTAACATAACTTCTCACAACATACCAGTGTTAGGTTACTCAGAGCTTTTCTACCCTATAGTCTTCAGGGAATCTTATAAACAATGTTCATGCCAAAACCACTGGTAGAATGACTTCCTATCATGCCAATGTTACATTCCTAACCTGAAGAGTACCTAGAAAATTGGATTTTCACAATCCATCCGTTCTCAACCAACAAATGCCATCAGACAGAGTTCGTCATAATTAGTTATGTTACTCATAGATGTTTCCTCTCACCATACAGTTTGAAAAGCAAGAGTAAGTTTTACTGTTTCCATTTAGTAACAGATCATGGAACTACCCCATTCACTTTTCTTTAAATCTGTAATCACTCTTCCCTAACCAAAAGGGAAAAGTGATGCTGGAAGGCCAATCCTCAAGTATGTCTGTGCTTGACAGCATGACTCTATCTGAGCAGATCCCCCCTTTGCTTTTGCTTTCTCCCACACTGATTCTGCTGCCAGCATAGTTGGAGCCAACTAAGGCTGAAAGAGAGAGAGCTCATTTCCTTCTGGAGTTTCACGTGTAATCTAATTCCTTAAAATAACCTCTGTATTCCAGATTTCACTCATGGGGTTTATGGCTTGTTCTTTATCGTGACACTTTTTTTTTGTTCTCAGAAGCAGTTCACAGACTGTTCCTAACACCCATAGCCCAGAAACTTTCAAAATTGCATTTTGAGACAGCAGCCCATTCTGAATTCCTGGATGAGGGTATTATAATTTGGTTTTGCTGCTTTTCCCAAGCATACTACATATGTGCTGCATCTGGTGCATATGAATGGTTTTTAGAGATGTTGATCTCCACAGCTCCAGTTCAATTCCTGTAGTTCCCCAGCTAGAAGGGAGCAGAAATGAGGCCATTATAGTGGCAGAAGTTCAGCTTCAACACACACCTCTCACTTGGAGCACAAGCCATCTGCAAATAGTGTCACACAGCACATTTTGGATTGTTGGGCCAAGGCCAAGCTGGAACCCAGGGCTGGCACAAAGGACAGGATCCCTCAAGTGTAGCAATAGACTGGAGGCAAAAGGAAGGGCTGGCCTGCTGACAGCAGTACAGATTATGATATAATGGTTTGTTCCTATTTAAATTGACACTAACATTTAGGTGATAGTACCATCAATTAAAATAACCTCAGAACCTCTTATTTTTACCTGCTAGCCCTGGTGCCTACAAGGCTAATTCCAAGAAGTGTCACACCCTCTCCTTACACATATCACATCAGCAATACCCACTTATACAAGGTAGCTTTTGTATGTGTATGCATACAAGCTGTTTTCTACTTTGTTTTTTAATTCAGGTGAGGGGGAAAAAGAAGGATGGAGCAAGGCACTGAGGATTGTTTAGGGTAATCTGATAGCTCATAACACCTGAAAAGCTGTCCTGCCCACCTCCTTCCTTCAATGTCCAGCTCTCAACCACAAATTCCCTCACTCCCCCTTTCCCCACTGGATGTCTTGTTGAGATGCTTCAATTCATAAGCCAGAAAACTAGCTTAGGAAAAAAAAAAAAGACAGGTTTATTCCAGGTAAACAAATTGATTCATCTCCATAAGGGGTCAAATGCCACTAATGCCAATGCAAATCTCAGTGTATGCTTGACTTGGGAATTAGCTTTTTAACATTGTCTCAGCTTTAATGTGTAGCTTCATCTTAAAGAAATGCCAGCATATTTGGCTAGCTTGAAGATCGAATGCAAGATCTATGCAGGGATTTCCATTCATGGCTGCCTGGGATATGCATCTCCATCCCTGAATTAGGCTGTGGGACCACCACTTCCTCAGGGATTCCTTCAAGGTTGCTATGAAATTCATAGTTTGTATCTTGCCACATAAACTCAGAAAGTTTTCTGGGGTCATATCCTACTGCAGCACTGTTAACAGCAGGCTAAGCCACACTGAAATACTTCCAAATGAAAACAGTGGGGGAAACAACTGACAGAAATTCAACCTTCAAATTGCTTCTGTCTTTACTGCTAGGTGAATCACTCGACTGGGTAAAAATTTCACTCTAGTTTCAGCTGACAGCACTGAACAAGACTGCAGAGCCAGGTCAAATACACCATTAAACTCCAGCAATTTTATTTTGTCTATGGTAAAGATAGATTTTCAGGAAATTTTGCAAGAAAAATATAGCTTAATTGCATGATTGCATTAATACTATCTCCACATGGCCCCATAGTAAGAAACCACAAGACCTGTAAGTTTTGTGCAGACAAAAAGAGTTCATTCTTATACTGAAATGTTGAGAAAACTTTCTGAATGGTTAACAAGACACACACCAGACAGCATATGGAAGAAAAGTGTACTCAGTCAAAAATTAGAGCACAGCACTACTAATTCCACAGAAAAACTTTCTGTCTCTCTGCAGAGCCTTTGGTGGTTAAAAGCATCGTCTTTTCAAACTTCAAAATAAATAATTGTGCAAAATTTCTTTTCCCTCAGTACTTAGCTTTTTCAATAAAATACTAAAACTTTTACTTGAAAAAGATGAATAAAAGAAGTCTCAGTCTTCCAGTCCCTTGGTGTTGGTGTTGATTTAATTGCCAAAGAACATTTCCCTCAGAGGAGGATAACTGGGATCTTCTTAATCACTTCCCATGTGTACTGGCAAATTTTCTTTTTTATTTTTTTTTCTCCACACAAAAGACATTAACTACATTCATATTCATTACAAAACCTTTAAAAATCATATTGTATTTTGTTAATGACTAACCTTTAAACTCAGAAGAAGGAAAAGCTACATAATGCTCTGTTATGGGACTGGATTTATTCTATAAATTTGTCCGTCTGTCGCAGTGCATTTCATCTTTGTATAACATCTGCATAAGATTCCCCTTCCAAGAGAGTGCTGTAGACGTTTCCTTTCATTTGGTAATATTGCTCCCATCTCATTTGTACTAAATTTCATCCATAAGTTGTCAGAGAGATGTGGGATGACTGTTCTGCTCCTCTGTATTTAATGCTAATGGGATGAGAGCACCGAAGGCAGTATCGTATCAGTGGATACATTACCTATGGTTTATTTACTAGGGAAGGGAAGGACAATTTAAGTCTAGGAACAGAAATCTATTTACACATTCCACAGTCAATTTAATCTGTTATAAATCAGCTCAGCTACAGAAAGGGGCTGCTTGTTACACAGCCATGGCTGCTTCTCCCTGCCTTCTGTTTCTGCCAGTCCTAGTGTTCATCTGGCAAACCACACCAGGGAACTAATCCAGCAGAAAACGAACATTTTTTTTTCCAAAGCTGAGTTTTCATTCAGATAAAGGCCCTACTTCAGCTCATTCATGGCTGCACAAACAGCAATGACGGCATGAGGGAGGCAGTACAAACAACCCATGGTGGAAAACAAAGTGGGATTCACCCTCTTAGCAGCAGCAGCCATTTATCCTGCTTAAGTTCATCCTGGACTTGTGGCACCAGTTAAGTGGTGCCAGTCACATATGGATTATCTAACTTTCCTGCATATTACTTTCCCAAGTCAATTAGTGGCCAATTCCAACTAAGCCTATGTAAGCCATTCTTAACACGGAGTGAAAAAAGCTGTTTGGGTAATTTATACTGTTCATTCACACTTTGCATGCATACACAGAAATGCAGAGGCAATAACAGCAGCTTCTCCATGATCCTACAGGAAATTCCTGATAGTAATAAGAGCTGATCTGACCAGCCTCTGTTGAGAAAGCTCTGTGATACTGTAAAAGTCATTCAGTTCAACTGTGTATAAGTTTTACAAAGCCTTTAGAAACAAAAAACACTTGGGTAGATGTCAAAAGCCTTAGAAGCAAGCCAAAGACCATAAAAAATAAACAAATAACTCTCAGGTTGGTTAGTATTAGGTCTCTCCATCCACTATTCTCAACATTTAATGAGTTAAACACACTCTGAGACATCCCAGTCTAGATTGCCCAGGGCCTGCCCTTTCCTCAGAGAACTCTAAGTCATCCTGACTGAGAATTTTGCTTCACAGAAGACTGTAATTCCAAGACTTCAGTAAATGTTCATGGAAGCTAATTGTTTTTCATTATTTACCATAATATTCTGCATAGTTGATTTAACATTGCCCAATGTGGTTAGAGATTTAGTCCTAAACCAAAGGTGGAATTTTGGAATCTAAAGATTTCCAGCCAGTCAATACTTTTGCTACACTGACCAGAGTTGAACAGACCCTGAGCAGGCTTTCAAAGTGCTCCCAGGAAACCAGAGACACACTTTCTTCATCCTTGCTTCTAATTGTTCCAATGCTACCTCCAGTCTTTAGGCATCTATTGATCCTGAAGCTTTCAGAAATACAGTCTCTACAGAGCAATCCAGTTGGTCGGAAACAATAATATACCAAAACCCAGCATGTATTATCCACATTTCAATCCTCAGTGTAATGGTTCACTTGCATTTTGGGAGAGTGCCAGGAGATGCAGGCCACAGACCTACAGTTCCTGGCATGAGCACAAGAGGAATTTTGAGCACCAATAAAGCAGCACCACATTTTCCTACCACACTTACCCATACAGGCTACTGGATCTGTTGTCAGAACTGTGCTGAACACCCCTAATTAATGGTTAGCCATCTCCTGTGTATGCAGGGCTTGATTGAAACACTCAGGACCAGCACTTTGGTTGGCTCCACTGTTATCTTACTTGAAGCTGATAAAAGGAGTGCGTCTACCCTTACTGCCTCTCCTCACAAATCCCTGGGCAGAAGCAATCACTCTCTGGCAGATTCTGTCAACAACAAACAGCAGCACTTTTCTGCAGTGTCACACCAATCTCACCTCTGGCGCAGGCAGGCAACAGCAGCATCTGAGCAATTTTCTCTGCCCCCATTCCTATGCGTGCCTTGATGGTGAGGCTGTAGGGAGAAGGAAGAAACAAGGTATCAAAAGAAAGAAATGTTTACCAACTGCTTTACAGTTCTCCCGGGCTGTTAGCTCTTGCAGTTACAGGAATGACTTCTGATCTTAAGCAAATGGCACAGGGTGTGAAAATTGATCAATATTTCTTCACTAGCAGCTGCATTTTGAACATTACCTCCAGTATAGGGCTGGGAATTTGGTACCCAAAAACCTCTCCAGGAGACCTACATTGACACTGCATTTTAGTAAAAAAACTGCTATGTGATATGCCTATGTTTATTTATAACTGCTTGTTTTTTCTACCTTCCATCAATGGAAAAGGGAAACAACAAGCTAAATAGTAAATAACAGCATTTAAGCATTTGAATATTGTAACTTAAAGTGACACTACCAGTTAGATATAACTGAAAATTAATATTTTTTTCTAATATATCAGCAGAGAAACCCCAGAACAAATGTAACTACAACTCCTCCTTTTAAAGTCAAAATATTAACCTCATTATACAGTTAGAAAACTCAAACAAAAACAAGAGTTGTTCAAACTGTAAGTATTTTCCAAAAGTAAACATTTTGAAGTGTGGATAATACATACATGTTTTCTGAATACATGCAAAAAGGACATCTCTTTTATTTATGTGAAACATTTTATAGTCCTAATTCTGGATGGTATCTGTTGTTATGACAGTGCTCTAAAATATGATAAGTTTCAAGCAAGCATCTAAACTTTAACATGTTTGGTTTAGAAGTCCTTGTCAATCACAGCAGGTAGAGGCAGACAGTATAATGGCGACAGTAAACTGTCTCTTCAAAGTCACTGCTATTTAAGACAGGAAAACCAAAATCCCTTCCTGAATTAAGATGTTGTGATTTTTATCATAATACACTTTCTGTGAAATATCTTACCCACAAATGTTAGGATAGAAGTTCTGATGCTGACTCAGCTGAATTGTACACGAATGTACACCACAGACTCTCAATTCTGAAAGGCATGATACTTCAATACAAGTCTGGAACAAGAATATAGCTTCATCTAAATCCATTTAAGTTAGTAACAAACATAAAGCACATCACGAAACAGGATGCCATGAAGCTAAAGGGTTAGCCTGTATCTATAATAAAATGATTGAGTTTAGAACAATCGGACCTAATAATTGTAGCAGCACTGGGAATGCCTTATGCCCTAAGATTGGTGTAGCCCTGCAGAGCACTCCCTGAAAGCATTCCCTGCAGAAACAGCCATTTCAAATCTTCAGCAATGCTCTTCTGTCCTCTTGTTGAAAACCAGTGTTCCCACAGGAGACAAGAAAGAACACATCATCATAAAAGCATAGAATGAGCTGGAACTGGAAGGGACCCCAAAGATTGTCGAGTGCCAACCCCCCATCATAGTCAGGGACATCTTGCACTAGACCAGTTTGCCAAGGGCCCCATCCAGCCTATCCTTGAACACCACCAGGGGTAGGTAATCCACAACTTCTCTGGGCAGTCTGTACCAGTGCCTCCGCACCCTCACAGTAAAGAATATCTTCCTAATAGCAAATCTAAACCTATCCTTTTTCAGTTTAAAACCATTGCTCTTTGTCCTGTCACTGTCTCACCATATAAAAAGGTCCTCACCCTCCTTTTTACTAGTTTCCTTAAGACACTGGAAGATCACAACAAGGTCTTCCAGAGCCTTCTCTTCTCCAGGCTGAACTACTCCAAATCTCTCTGCCGGTCCTCATAGGAGAGGTGCTCTGTCCTTTGGAATACCTTGTGGCCTCCTCTGAACTTATTCTAACAGGACCACATCCCTGCTTTGCTGGGGACCCCGGAGCTGGATGCAGTGCTCCAGGTGGGGTCTCAGAGGGGCAGAACGGAGGGGCAGAATNCCACAACTTCTCTGGGCAGTCTGTACCAGTGCCTCCGCACCCTCACAGTAAAGAATATCTTCCTAATAGCAAATCTAAACCTATCCTTTTTCAGTTTAAAACCATTGCTCTTTGTCCTGTCACTGTCTCACCATATAAAAAGGTCCTCACCCTCCTTTTTACTAGTTTCCTTAAGACACTGGAAGATCACAACAAGGTCTTCCAGAGCCTTCTCTTCTCCAGGCTGAACTACTCCAAATCTCTCTGCCGGTCCTCATAGGAGAGGAGCTCTGTCCTTTGGAATACCTTGTGGCCTCCTCTGAACTTATTCTAACAGGACCACATCCCTGCTTTGCTGGGGACCCCGGAGCTGGATGCAGTGCTCCAGGTGGGGTCTCAGAGGGGCAGAACGGAGGGGCAGAATGACCTCCCTCAACCTGTTGTACACACATTTGATGCAGCCCAGGACACATGTTTCTTTCTGGTATGCAAGCACACGATGTTGTATCATGCCCAGCTTTTATCTTCTAGAATCCTCAACTCCTCAATGACGGTCTCAATAAGTCTTCTCCCAGTTTGTGCTCATGTCTGGGATTGCCCCAGCCCAGCTGCAGCACATTGCAGTTGGACTTGTTGAACATCATAAGGCTCTCATGGACCCAATTCTCAAGCTTGTCCAGGTCCCTTTGGATGGCATCCCATCCTTCTGTTGTGCCTGCACTGCTCAGGTTTGTGTCATCTGCAAACTTGCTGAGGGTGCACTCAATCCCACTGTCCATGTCATTGAGGCAAACACAGCAGAGCAGTGGTCCCAAAACAGAGCCTGAGGGACATCACTCATCGCCAGCCTCCACCTCAACATAGAGCCATTGACCACAACTCTCTGGCTGCATCAGCCAGCCAGCCAGTTCCTTATCCATGGAACTGTCCATCCATCAAATCCAGGTGTCTCCAACTTGGAGATAAAGAGATTCTGAATAGCTTGTAGGTCTTGATTGCAGTCCTCCAGTTGTATGACTTTTCCCAGTGCTTCCATGATAGCAATTACACCACAGTATTCTAATTTCACAATGGTTTACAGCTTTTCTTGTTTGTTACCCATGCTGTGTGCAGCTGTGTAACAGAACATGTCCTCAAAACACTCTCCATCTGCTTTAGTGCCAAGAGGGTTGACTTTAATCAGGACAGCTATCTTTGTAAATTAATCTAGCCTTTGTACCAAATTGGATGAGAAGTTATCACAGCTTCCAAACCATTAGTTCAGATGGGGCAAATCTGACAAGTGACAGCCACAGGGACTTACAAGCAAGGGAGGATAATGTCTTTAGTCAGTGCAGCCATCTCTTCAGGGAGGGTCTGACCCATATTTCTGATGTGATCTTGTATCTAGCCAAGGTGAAACTAGTACTGGTTTGGTTTGCAGTGACATGGCAAAAACATCCCTTTTCTACATGCCCCTCCAAAACCTAACAAGCTGTATTGCTGCCGTTTCCTGCCACAATTTAAGTAAACACCATGTGCATTCGGTGGTACAAAATGTGGGAATGGGATGAGAAAAGCCTGCCTAGAGCTGCTTTTTTAGTACTGCCCAGCTGCAGGCCTTTTTGTTCATGATACTGAGCCATAGTAAAGCCTTGTCAGTGATCCTAGCCCATTTCAGTATATGTGGTAAATTATATCTAGGTATCTGCTGATACTGCATAAACTCAGACTAGGAATACTTACTAATGGGCCTAATTTTACTAACAGTAAAAGTTTTCAGAAAAACTTTCACAAGGTTATTAACAGCTCTGGTGAGACTACAATCCTCTCTCAAGGACCTTTCACCACTTTTTCTAGTACTTTTGGTAGAAATCTCCAAAGTAGGTTTTAAGTATCTCTGCTGCAAAGTAATACAGCCTCATAAAGTGGATCCCTGGTGGAAAACCCTGGCAGGGACAAGGCACATAGGTAGAGCTCAGGCTTTTTAACGTTCATTATGTATACCTGGTCCAGTTTATGATATACCTAATGCAGTTCTGTAGAACGGTGTGTGTTTGTTTGTTTGTTTGTTTGTTTTTCATATGTCGCATATGGTGGTACAAAGTCTTCTGTGTTGAAAAATACACTGGACCTGAGAGTCCTGAGAAATACTCTGGGCCTGAGATCTTCCTGCCTTGCCTTTTTTGTTGTGTCCATGGGCCCTTAAGCCTCCCCCCAGCAGTAGGTGCCCCCACCTTGCTCCACCCTTCAGCAGTGCCTGTAAATCGGGGGCTGGCCAGGGAGTCCCAGCCCGGAGGGAGGGAGGGAGGAAGGGATGTTCCTGGCGCCCAGCGAGGGCTCAGCCGGCGGTACGGCTGGGGACCGAGACTTGCTGTAGGCTGGACAGCAGGAGGAAACTTACGTCAGCCCCGCTTTCTCTTCCAGCGGAGCCTACGGTGTGAGGACTGCCGCATGCAACAGCCTGAAGTAAAGGGCTCTGGACACCTTCCTTCTGCTCAGGCTCTCCCGGAGGACCTCACGGCTATTTCAGACTGCAGAAAAATGTACTGGGGAAATCACCTTAGGTAAGTTTGCTTGAGATGCCGGGGACCTTCTCTAGCCAGGGATGCTTATTCCTTTTAAATGTTCACACACCCACTATCCGTTTTAGTGTTTGTGTCTTANGGCCCTGAAAAAGAAGACAGTAAAGAAGATGTGAAAAGTCTCAATGCCACAGTACCAAAGCAGCAGCCCAAGAACGAAGGGACCTTTATAAATGCTCTCAGTGACATGAATCAGAGTTATGAAAGTAGAAAGCAACAGCGTTCCAGGTCATTCGTACCTTTCACTGGAATTACAGAGAGTAGGTAACATTATTTCTGTAAACAATGACATAAAATTGCTTTTTTAAAATACAGTATAGTTATGTTTTAACTGTTGTCCTGGTAGATTCCAGCCTGTTGGTTTTCTGTGGCCACCCATTTAAATTATATCCATGGTCACTTGGTAAATGATGATAAAAATTAAAGATAAAACTGAAGATCTCTCACTTGCAAAATGTGTTAAGGAAAAACAAAGAAGGATACTAAGAATGAAGAAGGGTTTGGCCTCTTCTGTTTACAAAAACATCTGTGAAATTTTTTAACAGTCTGTTCATTTTTTAAAATTCACGGCATTTCATGACCATAAAAATGTTCATTTTATAAAAAAGGTTTGAGCTGCCTGAAAGCAACAGTACCAACAGGAAAAAAAGTATTCTGTTTCCTCACATACGTATAAAGTTTTAGATTGGTGCTCAACCCCAGGACTTCGAGAAAGGTTTAAGGGAGAATTTCCCCCCAGCTCCCAAACCAAGTACCTTCCCTGTAACAAAACCCCTTTATTCAAAAATAAGCATCACTTCCCAGAAAAAAATACCCCATTTCTTAGTGTGATTGAAACCTGAATCTGTCAAAGTGAAGTATTTCACTTGAACACATGCTGCTGCTACAGGATTTGCCAGGCGTTGCTTCTTCACCATCCTGTAATCCCTAGTAGCTTGTTTCTAATCCTTAACTAAACAAACCGGGTTTAGCTGAACAAACACTCCTAACAGGCATATAATTTTATTGTCTCCAAAGACAATAAAACTAGATATCCTTAAGAGACTTTGAGAACTGGAGAGACCTGAGAGAACAAGTGAGGAAAAGGTGAGGTTCAGAGCCCCTGAGATGCTTCTTAATCTCTGTAATATTGTCTTGCAGGTAGAAAACTGAACAGACAGTGCTGCCAAAACGGAGGGACTTGTATCCTGGGGACCTTCTGTGCCTGCCTAAAGCACTTCACTGGCAGATACTGTGAACATGATGAGCGGAAAAGGTAAAAAAATACACCAAAATCAGAGGAAATTATTGTGGTGCTCTGGATGGTTATTTTCTGTGGTGGGGTCAGGGATGTACTAAACGTCTCCACTGTTGACAGCAACTGCGGCAGCGTTACCCACGGCATCTGGGTGCTGAAGGGCTGTTGGCTTTGTCGGTGTGCCTACGGTACTCTGCACTGTCTCTCAGAAGTAATGGACAGTGACTGTGGTAAGAAATGGCATTAAATCAAACATTTTTTTATCCCGTGGCTGACAGAATTGCCTTCTGCAGTGGTGGGGTGCACGGAGGATGCCGTACGTGCACTAGATGCGCTTCTGCAGTGGGTGCTTTGCTTAAGAGAATGCACAAGTGAGACAGTAAAAAACACTGCTGTGTTTCATGTATGTTGACTGTATAGTACATCACAGAAGACAATTTCAGATGTTCATAATTTTTTACAGTAGGAAACTTCCTACCATTCTAGTTGAAAATTACAGAGGTTAAGTACATCTCTGTTCTGCAAAATCTGTACATATGTCTATGACTTCCCACTTAACCAGGACAATTTCTACAACTAAACTAAATCGAAGCACACAAATATGTTTCTTAGATAAAGAGAAAAAACTGTAGTGGTACTACAGTTGCACTAGAGGAAGAAGTTACATGTACTTAACACATAGAATCATCAATCATAATACATAAATGACACAAAACTATTCTGAATCTTAACATCTGTATCCCAGTTTTCAGAATATTCTTGTATGAGTTTTAAGACTGAACACACTCCACACAAAAAAATACATAGCCATTATCCTGATCAGTGTAAAGTAGTGCCATCTAGTCTCCTCAAAAGCACCATATCATTTTAAGTTAAGTTTTTCTATATTAGCCTGTTGAATTCCCTGAATAAATGGTTGAATATTTTTATAAACAGTGTTTCAGCTAGCATAAAGATTTAAAGAATTGCTTTATTGGTATTATTTTCCCTGGAGAACTGACTGATCCAGACTGTTCTCAATATTTTTGAGATCACTAGTAAGGATTTAATAATATTTCCTTTTCAGTGACAAAGTCAGTGCAAAATATTCTTGCCTTTTCCATCCATAATAGCTCAATCCCATCTCATGCTTTCCTTCAGTTGTGCCAACCTCACTACTTAGCAGGGTAAGAAAACAACAGACCTAAAGAGTTTTAAGATTCATTTGCAGCCCAAGCAGGCTCTTGTTTCCTGACCAGATTCCTACCTGAGAGGCAGTGCCTTGAAGCTGTGACTTCTGAGTTGTAGCACCAACTCAGATGTAAATCAAAACATTAGAAAGGTGACATTCCTATCTTTGTAACCCTAGACGACAAAGAAAAATCCACCACGATCACTTTTTTCCTTGAAGTGTACTGTATTGAAGAGTTATATGTGGCACACAGCTTGCTCGTTAAACTCTTTACATGTTCACCTTTGAATCAGCTCTATTTTTCCTCATTAAAGGAGCAAAAGATATTATGGGCCTTCCCATGCTCTGTAAAAGCTGTCTACTGCTTACTACTCTCGAGCTCAGCTTACGAAAGATAATAAAGGTCTCAGTGGAGAATCCTCTGAGCAGGCACTCTGGCTTTCGGGTACATGAGGGAATGGCTTTTCTGCTTTCCCTAAAAGCAAAGTCCCGTGTTAAAGGAAGGGTTAAAAGCCGACATTCAGGTTTGAGTGCTTATCTCTTGTGAAGTTCTTGCTCTTGCTTTTGCTTGGTATTTACTTTTGATTATTCTGAGATTAATGCCTGCAAGAGCTGATAAGTGCTATCAGTTGCTCCTCAAACGATCATTGATGGGACATCTATTTACATCTTCCCCCCGAGAATAGTCCCTTTGATTGGCTTTAACAGCTGATACCTTTATCTTAAGTACCTGTGAGATGTCAGAGGGCTTTTCAAGTATGTTGAAAATCCTTATGTTTTCAAATTTACATATTTACTCATTAACTATTTTATTTTCTTGATTTTTTTTTTTTAAGATCTGAATTCAGAAAAGGAGGAAATTATCACACTGCATTCTAATGGCCTAAGATTACAGCAAACAGTGGTTTTAGTCACTTCCCTGCTGACCGTCCTCCTGGAGTTCTACTAGCTAGCAGTTGTGAAACTGGACAAGGGGAAATACCTCAGGGTTGATATGACCCTCACCACGAATCATGCATTTCTTCTCTTCTATGAGCTACAGAAGGCTCTTCTACCTACATGTTGGAGGCAGATTAAGATGTATTAGTTAATAATGAAATACCTGGGTTATTATAAATTCAGATTATATGAATGTGAAGTATTTATTATTATATTATTATATTAATACTACTATCAATGTCTGATTCTAACGATTCTTTATTTCCAAAATACTGCTCTTCCAGTGGAAGCAACCCCCCCCAATATTTTATACCTGAAGTATTGTAAGTTATAGTGATTTCTTTTGTACACAGTACAAGTCTTTTAACAAATAAAACTGATGTCATTTCTGAAAACTTTATGTTTAGTTTTATTTAAATTTGAAAATTCTAATCTACTATTTGTCATTATATTTTATCTTGTAAGAAAAGTGCAGGGTAGAATGAGTGAACAAATTTGGAGGCATATGGAGGGCTTTAAAAGTAGGTATTTTTCAAGCCCTAATTTAGAGAACTGTAAAAGTTAGATAGTCTTTCAGTTTTTATTCTTATTTATTACAGCAAAATTGTACATATGCATAATATAAGGCAGAAATCATGTGTATATTAAGAACATATAAATGATAGTTATTTGTCTTTTGGGGGTTTATTTTGTTTCACATCCTAGAAATATGAGTGCCTCTTTTTTTAAAATGACAGCCAGGAGCAACTTTGTTTAACTTTTTCTATAGCAAAGTTATCTTGATTTATATATAATTGAAAAATGAATATATCTAGGCTGTAAAATACAAAATTATTGAACATGTGAGTGCATTTTAATGCAAGTTTATAAAGCAGAAACAGGTTTGTCTTGAAAAAAATTGCATAGATAAACCTAAAATTTATCTTCATCCTTTTAAAGTGGAGGTACTACACAGAAACAACCTGTTTAATAATTTTATTGACTAAAAAACATTATTGATGAAGAAAAATCTTAATGTCTTCTAAAAGTTCAATATACTTAATTCTTATAATTTTTTTTTATTTAGGCCACAAATGAAGACAATCCAGTTCTTTAACAGAGAAGGATGCATCACCAATAACTGACATCATATAGTGGCTGCCTTTAAATCTGTCACTACTCAGAATCAGACTTTTACAGGGAGTCATTGGGTAAAAACATATTCATGTTAAATACTGCAAATATTCAGACTACTCCTTTCAAGACTCTAGACTTGTGCTGAGAGACAGGGCTTCTCACTCTTCACATAAGATACACTAGACCAGAAGTGGTCCTTTTCTCATTATTTCAAGCAAACTGGTCCGTACCCATCAGCCTGTGTTTTCACAGACCATCTTAAGATAATTAAATATCAAAGAGAACAGCTGGAGGAAAATAGTTATGCCTTTATTTAACAGATGCTGAAATTGCAGGAATGCCATTGTGAAATCATCTTGGCTTGCCAAAAAGCGTACCTGAGAAGTCTGTTGGCACTACAGCTTGTAATGTGCTTCAAATAGTCTTTACTTGTTAGAGAAAAGCAACTAGATATGTGAAAAATATGTAATACAGTAAAAATACATCTGAAGTAATATTTATTTTTATCCCTGTAGAAAATATACAGAGCCATTAAAGATTGCAATTAACAAAAGAAAAAAGTGGTTTAATACGGATTTTGCAACAGAACAGCTATTTCTGTGTCAATAACACCCACAGAAGATTTAATCAGGAAAAACTGAATTGGAAAAACTCCCTATGTAGATGAGCCTATGTGCCTGCAAGAGCCATCCTGATGAGGCTATTCATTATTGGGCTGATCTGACTTGCAGAGTTAGAGCAACTGAAATGTCTGGCAAATAAACATTTTCCTTCTGTACCAAAACATTAGTACAGGGCATCAAACTAGATGCATGGTTCTGTTTCTACAGTCTCAAAGCATTGCATGGGGAACTTAGATGCATAAGTAGTTTTAATTATGTCAGTGCAATTTATTATTGACTCTGAATGCGAGAATTTGACAATTTTCTCTAGATGAAAAAACAGAAGGTTTTTATTTGTTTGATTTTAAGATAACAGTTCCTTTTCTGTCTTATCCCATTGCGTTCTGTTACTGGAAAATCTGAAAATTCTACTTCAGGATGGTTTTATATCAATCATACTATGGCAAAACTACCCCCTCAGTGTCAGTTAGCTCTGGATAATATTCATCCATCTTTGTGTCAGAGCTCTGGAAGTTGGTGAGGTGTAGGCAGAAGGAAGTACAGTCTAATGTCCTCACATATTTCTGAAGCAGAGGCAGCCGCAGGAGTTCAGTTAGAAGAAAAACATATCTCCTTAAGTTAGAGAAAAACAAGAAGAGGGGAAAAGGAAAAAGCGTGCAGAAGCTGTCCCGTGCATAGTGTCATCTGCAAATAAAAATGTAACTTAGAAGGAGGAAAACAGTAAGCACTGAGGAACAAAGGAAAGCACACAGTCACAATCTTTGCTTAGGTTAAAACTGTCTCCGCTTTTATCTGTCTCCAGCTGTTTGCAAGAACAGATAAAAGAAAGCATTATTTTCCTCCCCTGTTACCATCTAGGCCTGGCCAACCTTCTAACAGTGCAATTACAGGCACTTTGCTAAGGTTTGTTTATAGCAAACAGCAATGCTTACTCTTCAGCCTCATGCTAACGCACAGGCCACTCTGTCAAACATGGCACATCCCAGCAAAGTAGACATCTGTTGCTACAAGTTCATGCATGTGCCTTCTCTATATGCAGCCACATTTGGGCAGGGGGAAGACCCTCAAAGAGAAGTAGTTATCAGATGATCCACAGGGCCTCAGAGCCCTAGAGCTTTTCCTCCTCTCAGCTGACTCCAGAACTAAAACAAATGGTACCACGCCTGCAGCTGGCTTCTGAGGCCTCACCCTTGCAATTGCTCCAGCCTCCATCACTCCTAGGGGCATGCCACAGCTGATAAGAGCCCCAACTGGGGAAGAATGTGGTGGAGAGGCTGCCTTCTCTGGGGACAAGAGTCCTGGAGCTGGAGCTCTGCTGCTAGGCACAGATCTGCAGGGGGAGGCTGCCATCTGCCCTTAACTCACTTCCTATTTAAAGGAAGGGATTAATTTTGCAAAAGGCCAGGTAGTGTGCCAAGGTGCACACACAAACCTGTAAAAGCTAACTTTCAGGTACCAGATACTGAGGAAGTGTCACTTATGTGTCTCTCTGAGTTTCTGATGGTTATCTCTTGAGATGACTTTATTCCCAGCAAGGAGATACGGATTTCTGTTGCCCCTGAAAAGTGTCAATGGTACCTATAGGTGCCAATAGCCTTCTCTCACCTAGAGAAGAGGCCAGTCAAAACAGAGTTAGAAGTCTGTTTCCCACATTTGTTTATCCAGAGTTTTTGGGGGTTCTTTTTGTTTTAAACAGCATATTTGAGATTGCTAAGGCTGTATTTTGCTATTCATCTTTCATTGACCCTCATAGTGTGTCAGCAGGCTAAACATCTGGATCATTGCATCCACAAATTTCATACACCTGAGCAAATATACAGCAACTTTATATTCTGTCTTTTATCAGTTGGAAGGGCAATATAGTGCAGTAGGCTGGCTCATGTGTTTAGCAGTCCTGTGAATTAGAATCACATAATCATAGAATACCAAGTTGGAAGGTACCCACAAGGATCATCAAATCCAACTCCTGTATTGACACAGGAGAACCTAAAAGTTAAGCCATATGTTTAGAAGCATTGTCCAAAGTTATAGGTGTGTATGTCATGGAGGCCTATCTAGCTACCCTGCAATCATCACCTGTAACTCACCACCTGCCTCATCTTTTAAAGTACAGTCATGTACAAGCAAGGGAGACTTAACAACAACACAGCAGCTGTGTACTTGCCCTGTGCAAAATTACCCAGCTTTGTGAGTATTCCTTTTGATTGCAAAGCACCTTCTTGGTCAGAGAAGGTATTAAAACCTGTAATTCCCTCCACATTTGGCTGATTGACCTTGCCCTTGGCTTATGCTGCTGTGAGGGTGACTTCTTGATAAGGTCATGAAGCTGCCATATGTCACTGGAATAAAACCAGATGCCTTGTGCGTGTTGGGTCTAGCATTTGTCTTCAGGTACATGCTGGCACAGAAATAGTTTTCATTAGCAGCTGTCTTCACCTGCTGCAAACCAACCAAATCTTTACAAAACTACAATTTATAATCCAACATGTGAGCCTTCAGTTCAGATATTATTTGTTTGATAACAATTGGATGAAATGCTGGAAATGTACGACAAGGACAGAAGCACTGGTAAAGTCTCAAAAGCAAGCAGCCAGAAAGGCATTGGCATTAAAGGAAGCACACTGTCCAGCTGAGCCTCTGGCAGCTGGTCCCAAGGACTCAGTTCTCTTTCTCTGACAGCTGAGATACTTGTCTGAGCTTCGCACTTTGTCTGGGGCATATCTTGTCACCTTTCAGTGGCGTTCTGTGAGCAGAAATAGACATACAACCTCTGAAGTTCCAAATCAAAGGGCTGGGT
Source organism: Drymodes brunneopygia (assembly GCA_013400955.1). Lineage (NCBI taxonomy): Eukaryota > Metazoa > Chordata > Aves > Passeriformes > Petroicidae > Drymodes > Drymodes brunneopygia. The sequence continues at coordinate 59,553 of VZTZ01047897.1, read as the reverse complement.
CTGGCAGGACTATGACAGTCATTTTCAAGCTATCCATACAGAGTTTTCTGTCACTGGACAGCAAACAGTGCTGAACATTAAATTCCTTTATAGGCATGGCTCATAACACCTCTTACCAGCAATGTGTCTTTTTGCCTGTTCTTTATGATACGGTGTTAGTATCTTCCCAATAAATCAAAAGCCTCATGTGATCCATCCTACTTATGAATCATTACAAAAGGTTATAAAGAAGAATAAATCTCATATATATACACCAAAGAAACAGATTGTTCTGTCTCCTGTGCTGACATAAAAGCTCTAGTCAAATTCTAGAAAGTTTTGTAGGGAAAACTGTGCTTCATGTTTTTTAATCACCAAGATTATGTCCTTTCAAAAAGTATGAAAAGTAGTATCAGGAAAAAATTAATTAATCTTAATAATAATTAATCTAAATAATCTTAATAATTAAGATAAAGAAGTGGTGTAATGCTGAAAAGACAATATTTGCAGAAGCATCTTTATACAGACCAAGCAGAGAGTAAGGATCAAAAAGAAAATTTGGTGTCAAAGATCCTTCCCACATGACTCTGTATGTGAACTCTTCTAAAGAGTGTTTCTTGGACAAAAAACTTTTAAAAAAAGACAAAATATTATCAGAGTTGTCAAGTTGCAGGCTTATACGCCAGTCTTGTTCCTCCAGTCCCACCATTATGTTTCCTCACCTCAAAGTTGTTTAATACAGCACCAGTACTGAAGCTACTTCTTGCACAAGGAGGAAATCTCTCCTGGAAAACAAAGTGTCAGTACACATTAATTAGCTTTGAAGGTACATTACGGAGGCCATGTGATGTTAATATGAATTGAGCTCTCTTTTCCTGTCTGTTAGGCTGGTGTTGGTATGCTAAATTGTGCCAATGACACTTATGATACATATTGGTAACAGAGACAGAAATTTCTTACTGCGTTTAACATCAGTCTTTAGGGAAAATAAGAAATACAGAAGCATGCTCCCTGTTCTGTGTCTCTGCCTTCCACTGTTCTTCACAGAGGCTATACCCCAGTGTTCTCTGTATGGACATGTGAGAAGCAACTCAGTGGAGAAAAAGACTTGTGCAGATACACTGCAGTACATCTCCAGCAGTGCAATAACCTGCAACAAAAGCCAATTAAGTACATTCCTACGCGTTTTCTTCTTTTATCTGAACACATAAGATATGCCTGTCATTAGCTATGCTAACCAAAAACAACTGCTAAAGTTCAGCAGTGCTAAAATATATGGAGGTCAAACTCCAGTCCAACAGCTAGAACAGGGAATCACCAGTGCAGGTAAAACTACGTAGCAAATATGAAATCCCGGAGAAAAGTATATATACCCAATGTTGCAACTTTCTCAAGTAGTTTGAGCAGATAACAAGATCACAGAGGTATGCGTCTACTGTCCTCTTTGTGGTGGTATCATCCACAGTCAGACAGGTCCACTCACCTATCCATCCAAAACCCTCTTTTCTCATTCTATTGGCCCAGTTCCCAGATAGATCATCTTTGCTGACAGAGGGATGTAGCAGAGACACACAGCAAAAGTGAAGAGGAGCCCACAGTTAGACAAGCCAAAATTGGTTACATAATCACTGCTTTAATGTTAACAGCTTGGTTCATTAGAAAGATTGTTAAGTCTTAGTTTCAACAGAAGACATCAACAGGCAGAGACAATGTAAAAACTAAACACCAAGGGGCAGAAGATCTGCTTCTGAATTTCCATTATAGCATCTAAGCAGTGCAAAATCCCATGGGAACAAGAGAAAAAGATCATTATTTACTTGGCAGCAGTGAAATCATTAATGGAATATTACATAGTATTTTGTCCTCTTCTCTTTGTAAGGGACATTGAAATTTGTAGAAGCTTCAGGGAAAAAATATACAGGCATGATTTAAGATATAAAAATAGACAGTACAATGAAAAATGTAGCAAATTCTGTTAATTATGAAAGCAAGAATTATGTGTAACTTGTTCCCCCAGAGGATCACGTGGGAAGATACTCAAGCCCATAGGTTTATTGAAATGACAGAGCCATTTTCACTGTTTTACACAGAAGTACCCCAATGCAGACAGTGTAGCCTTCACCAGCAGACAAGCATTATGCCAGTGTTAACACCAGTGTTAAAAATTTAGATTCACTCGGTATTTGCAGAAAGGCTTCTTCTTAAAGTCTGTCAAGCCAATGAACTGGCACTGTGGCATGCATGTTGGCGTGTGTGTGTGTGTGTGTGTGTGTGTGTGCGTCCAGCAAATGAGGGCAATTCTGGAGCAGGCTTTGATATCACAGTCACTGGAGGTTCCACAAGTGAAGAAAAAGAAGGTGAGGCATTATTAGGTAGCTGTGAAGTGATTGATTGTAAACAATAACACTAAAAGCCATGTACATTAATTGCAATCAACATCATTGTGTTAAAATAGAGCTATATTATTTGCAGTGTGTAGCCTCTAGTGTGCCCGCAAGCCCTGAATGAGGCTGAGATTTTTCTATGCTGGGCACTGTACAAGTGCACAGGAAGAATGAACCTGTCCTCAGCAACTGACACACTGATGGATTATTTTCTGACAGATAACAAAGTATCTGCCACCACAGTCTGGCTCCATACTCCAAGGCAAAACCCTTAGCATGCACAGGCTCCTACTTCAGTCATGTTTTCATCAGCCCTGTTGGTTTTACTGTTTATTTTCCATCTCCTCTGTACTGCTCCTCAACAACAACACCAGCACAGGCACCAGTCACCAGGAGATGGCATCATTAGAAGTTAATAACACTGACTCTTCAACTTGGCAGAGACAAGTCTGAGACTGAATATAGCACTAATGATTGAATTCCTGAGCCTCACAGTACTGATCAAAACTAACAATCCCAAAGCAAACCATAGCAAGTATTTGAATGCAAGGCGTGAATTTTTAAAATGTAATTTTCAAAAGATGAAGCTGCTTTGGCTACTAACCATGTATCTTTCTGTATGAATTAAGGCTGAGCATATTGTCAACACTTAGCTCTTACTATAGAATCCATGAGAGACAGCTTTTCCTAGGCAATTAAGAAAAAGAAATATCTTGGGCTGTTTAAAGGAGCATACAATTATATAAATGTTTTCACAGATAACTTTTATAAAAATTATGGGAAATAATATATAATTTTTCAAGGGGTTTTCCTATCATTATTCTACTCATGTTAAAACAAACTTGCAGCAAGTGAATAAGCTTGATCTGACCCACTGCAGGGATGAGTAGTGATTCTTGTATCACTGTGCAAAGTCTTAGAGAAAGTGAAATAATTACCTTTAATCTTACTGTTTTGTCAAAGAGACCAAGGAACCCACTTTCTGGGTTAAGTGTGTCAGAAAGACAAATTATACCAGCTCCGTGTGCATGGATTCTGAGGTGTTGAATACTAATTTTAAAGGAATTTTATCAGATAGCCAGATGAAAAGAAGTAACAGGGACTTGTTACTTTTCAAGAGTATATGCTTTCCCTGGATGCTGGCAATTAAAGTTTGACAACTTTTCAAGATAAACATAGAAAATAGCCTTGAAAATACTTGTTTGTAAAATATTCAGGTCTTAGGATATTTTATAGAGTGGAGGTAGAAAAAAAAGACTATTGTATTTTGATAACATCATTTGGAGACACCATAAATAAGTACATGATGATAGCTTAATTAAAGCCCTTCACAGAACTCAGACTTATAGATTGATGATAAAGAGGAAAATGTGTCAGTGTGTGAAATAACATTCCCGAGAGATAAATTAGTTATCTGTGGTATTTATTGTTTTTCCTTAACACTCTCAAGCACTGACCTGGATATTCTGCATAGGTGATTATCTTAGATATAATAAAAATATTTCTTTAATAATTCAAAATATACTAAGGCAGGGACTGTCATATAGGCTGCCTGGTCTCTTTTAGTGTTTCTTTCTGCTTCTGAATACTGATGAGAACTACTGCTAGGCAAACTAAAGGGTTGCTTTAACCTTATAAAAAGCTATGAGTAAATAGCTCTGCCTGTGATAACACTTTCAGGAATTAAGAGTAAAATAGACTAGTCAGTTATGCCAGTGTATCTCAAGTCACAGAATTATAATGGTGAGGAAAAACCATATGATGCTCTGGGTGATGAACTTTCTTTTAGTGAATTGATGCAAAATCTGTGCTGGATGCCCATTTTCCAGCTTCACACAGTATCTTTAAGGGTGCAGCTAGGCTAACACCGGTGCACCCATTTGAAAGAAGACAGGACAAAAACCGACGTCTTTTAATCTGTTCTTCCAATAATGTTTCATATATTGCTATAATACTGTCTCACTACCTATTTGTTCTCTCCTTCCCAGAGTCTACCTGCAAACCCATTCATTTCCAAATAGCATGATCAATTCATCTTCAGTTTTGATATTTAAAAGTGTTTTCTGCCCAAAATGTTTCTAGCTGTTACATAGAGCTGAAATGCTCACAGATCTGTGAAGGAGCATTTCCCGCGGAGTCTGTCCTCTCCTACAAATTCAGATTAAACTCAAAAGATCCAAGATCTCATTTCTACTCCTTCTATAAAGAAAAGGCACCAAGGAGAGCCAAGGAAGATGAGTTTCAGGAACAGCATGAAGACAAGGTAGGCAAAGATCAGCTCGAAGAGCCAAAGAGCCAGCTCTAAGAGTTGATCAAAAAAGAAATTTGAGTAACTCCTCTTTTAAGGTCAGGTTTAAGAGGCAATATAGGAAAGAAAAAGTGCAGAAATAGTAACATACTTCTAAGCCTTGTAAATGCTACTCCTCAACCAACAGAAATGTAGCATAATAGTAAGGAATTTTTCAGTTATGGCTGAAAATTGCAACAGATTATTTTATAGATAGTAGGTAGGATAGATTAATTTTGGTTGAAGGGTCTATGCTTCCCCACAGACTGGCTTGCAGGACATTGCTTTGGTTGTCCTTTATATTCTCCACCAGCATTTGTGTTTCAGGAAGGAATAACAACCCAGAATCTACAACTAATATGGTTTTGAACCATTTTTGAGTAACCTGGTTAAAAAATCACCTCAAATTTCTCCCTGCATAAGTGGTTTTGGTGACCACAAGCCTGGAAATTCATTCCAAAGATAAATCTGGAAAGGAGATGCCAGTTTCTTTATATGTATCTGGTACATATACTATGTAGTGAAATCCTGAAGCACCCCTTCTTCTTGTTTAGTGAGGCCTAAAAATGCTGAGATATGTACAAAACACATTGGAATATATAAGTGGTACAGAGATGAAGTCACAGGGAATAAGCCCTTGAAGAAGGAGTTATTAACATGTGTGTTAGGTTTGCCCATTTTTTATTACCTCCTGGCTTTTTGCCTTGGTCCATGCAGTCACCTGGTGCAGCTAGTTAGAGGAACTGCTCAAGGACAAGGGCTCACACAGCTGTTGGTAGGTAACTTCAGCCCCAGTTAATGGCTAAACTATGGCAGAAAAGGGGGAAGTGGTCCTATAAGAGTAGTCACTTTGTAGGAATGTAATAAGAGCTCATTTTGGTAAAGAGGAGATACTGCCTATCAAATTCCCCAAAAGGCTCAATGTCCTTGGAAATAAACACTGAACTCTCTTAAAATATTTTTTTAAAAAGTAAGTTTCAAAATAGTGGCAGGACTATTGAAAAATAGCTATAAAGGATGAATATAAACAAGATCTGGTTTTGTGATGAGAATCACATATGTCTCCCAACTGCCTACGCAAGATTGTGAGTATGAAGCCAAATGGAGGAGTAACAAGGGGTTCAAGCTGTACTCTTGGCACTGGCATCTTTCTTGTCAGGATCAGAGGAACCACTGGCAGTGATTTCATGGGGCTTACTCAATATTGAAGGAGGTTACTATTTCAGGCCTCTTTCTTTTATAGGGACATTGATTTACATAGTTACCTTAACACCAGCATGTAAGAGGGATTTTTTGACTCTCTGCACCAACAGTCTCCTTGGTCCATCTGGCTTTTCATTTTCAGAGCTGCTAAACACTCATGACTCACCAAAGCGTGTTCCGGTTGCAGACCTCAAGATCCCAAGAATATCTACGTGACTTGTGGCACAATTTGAAAAAAGGGTAGTTGCAACAGGAGAACAATGCACTTAAGGACTTCTCAGAGATTTCCACATTTTCTTGTCTTCACTCTACTAGTCCAAAGCACTCAAGTTATTGCACTTCCACTCGGAACTCCTACAATCACCCAATGCCTTCACCCATGACGCAGCTCTCTGACAAGAAAGTCAGTGACTGACTCAGATGCCGGACATCTACTTGAAAGACACGTACAAGCATGTATGGCAAATGTACAATATTAATGATATTCACAGCCAGAAGGCAACTGATACATAATACATTCGAGTAGGGTCAGGTTCTCTCAATCCCATAAAAAAAAGTAGTTTCCCAGAAATTATGGATATGGTATATTTTTATGTATATGTGCAACATATTGGCTAGAAACTTCGAGTAGTCTATAGGAAGGACTGGAGAGAGAGAGAAAAAAAAAGAAAAACATACTTGCTTTGAACATGAAGTAGTACAGCAAACATATTTGCTGAGTGGTGAAGCCCCATGGGTACTGTGTTGTCCTCAACAGAAGTGACAGTGACACAAATGCTGACAAGAATAATCTTCCCTTCAAGACAAAAAATTTCTGAACAGTGGTGGAAAGCAAAAAATATATTTCCTCCTGCTGCTTATAGGTCTTGCTTCAGACATAAATAACCTTTAAACACTTAGAAGTTCCTAATTTTGCTGGTTCATTTAATGAAGGTATTAATTCTTCTGCAAGCCTGTTGAAAGAAGGTTGTCCTTATCCTCTATTGTCATATGGAATCATAGAGTCTTGTGCTGGAAGGGATGTTCAAAGCCATCTAATCCTATACCCCTGCCATAAGCTGTGACACCTTTCACTAGATCAGGTTGCCCAGAGCCCTGTCCAACATGACCTGGAATGTTTCCAGGGATAGGTCATCTACCATGTACTCGGGCAATCTGTTCCAGTGTTTCCCTAGCCTCAACATAAAAATATTCTTCCTTGTATTTAGTTTGAATACACTCTCTTTCAGTTTAAAGCCATTACCCCTTGTCCTACCACAACAGGTCCTACTAAAAAGGCATTAAGATAGCCACATCTCTCCCCTTGTCCACTGATCACTCCATCACAGAAGGCTACTGGGTCAGTCAGGAAGGACTTGCCCTCAGTGAAGTCACGCTGGTTATCTTGAATCACCTCCCCATTCTCCATGTGCCTAAGCACAGCTTCTAGGAGGATCTGTTCCATGATCTTCCCAGACGCAGACACAGAGGTGATGCTGACAGGTCTGTAGTCCCCAGGGTCTTCCATTCTACCTGTTTAAAGACGGGTGCATTGTCTTCCTTCTTCCAGTCACCTGGAACTCCACCAGACTGCCACAACTTTTCAAATGTAATGGAGAATGGCGGTGGCTACATTAGCCAATTTCCTCAGGGATTTTCAGGGTTACTATATGTCAGGTCTCAAAAACTGATGTACATTCAAGTTCCTCAGGTAGTCATGAACCAGAACCTTACACTGCAAAGGGTTTTGCTCCTACAGTCCCTGTCTTGAAGTCTACTGGTGGCAGAAGTGTAGGGAGAGATGGCCATTGAAAACTGAGGTAAAAGTGTTGCTGAGTACCTCATCTGTCTCCTCCTCCATTGTTACTCTTTTGCCAGTCATGCCAGTCCCGTCAGGATCGAATCCATACAGATTTGTACCTAGAATAATAAAAGGCAGATTGGTCTGTTCTGTCAAAGCTGTTCTTGGACCACCTCCTAGTGGCTTTCCCCATATCTGAGCTGTGTGCTTCATGCATCAAGACCCGTTAATCTACACTATGTAGACAGCAAGGTGCTCAGCCACAGAGTAGAGTTGACACAAGAGGGACACAAACATAGACCCAGGAACAGAACATTTAGTGACCAACACCCACACCCCTCCACCAACACTTCCGTGAACACAGGACGATAGTCCAGAGAGCAGAGATAAGTATGGGGTTGTGCTTTGAGAACACACCTATACACTGACATACTCTGAAGGATTTTCTAAACATATTCAATCTTGTACTCGATTCCTGGAAAGAGAGATTATTTCTGGGTCAACCAGCTCTAAAACAACTTTAGTGTGGGTCAAAATTATACTGAGGAAATTTTTGTCTTCTAGTTAAAGAAGACATTTATAAAATACATTCTGTGAAGGTTCTTTTAGTAATCACTAGGGATATAATAGCGCCTTACATTAATTTGATTGATACGTCTGACACATTGAACATTTTAAAATTTTATCATCAGTACATGTGTATACAACAGACAAGGAAAGAATTTATTCCATTCATGTTCAGAAAAATGTTTGTAGCTAATGCAACATATAGTTTCCTTTTTTTGTTGCATTTACTGTGGTCCTCTTTCAACAACTGTGAACAAAATGTTCAGCTTCTGATACAATATATTAGGCATTTAAATCCATATGTAGTAAATGGCCTAAATGGTCTAATTGGCCATAGCAGTCACACTTAAAACTATTTATCATCTAATCCAGTTTGCATTAGCTATATACAAAAATGCAAAGGAAAAGAAACAAATAAACCCCAACATTTCTATTGGCTTTCATCCCTCCTGAAAGTTTGACTGTTTCACAGATGACAGATCTATATCTCCAAGCTGGTCAACTGACGACTAAAGAAGCAGAACTTTTGCAGTGCTGGGGTTGCCAAAGTCTAAGACTGAGTGATGGCCCAGGCCACCCCTCGCTCTTGTGTAGTTACATGATCTTAATCTGTCATGACTTTGGTTTTACTTAGCACATACCTGGTACTTTTGTAATCTTGCCAGCAATCTTTTCTCACCGAGGACTGTTTTAGCAAGAGACTTTTATAATGGCAGGTTCTGGGAGCCAATGGTCTTTTTGGGTCTCAGTGTTTACAAGAAACATGCTGGTGACAGCCTTTCATATCCAGCATTTCTTTTCATTACTGGATTGAGTGCAAGAGTTAAATCAGATTTTTTTTCCAGGATGCACACAAAAAGCAGAATGGGCCCTCAGATCCCACATTCATATTCAAACTCTCAGGCCAGCCAGAATAAAGTCTGATCTGTTTTTTTAATGCAGATACAGTCTTAACAGGAGCCAAGAAGCAACAAAAGGCAGCCTGCTTATCATCTCAGTTAACTGACATGGTAAAGCCCTGAGATACAGATCCCTTCCCACCGATACATTGATAGAAGCAAAGTAAGTACATCTCAGTACATCTATGCTTGGTTCTAAGTAGAGTTTGAGTTGAGTTAAAACTGGTGCACAGCAAGGGTACAGCTACACTATCCTTGAGGTACTCACAAAGAAACTGCAACCACAGATTTATTCACAACCATGAAAATCACTTTTTAAAGCCCCTATCATCCTTCTTCTTACCTTACCTTCTTCCCAAAAAATAGTTCAAACTCATCCAAAGGTGATTTGAGCTTCCATTGAGAAAACAATGAAGTAGCATTTGCCTCTGTAAGAGGTACAGAGTGCTTGAATACTTAAAATCTATGGGCTATTAAAAGAAGATAAAAAGTTATGCAATTAATACACTGCCCCAAATTTCTACTTCCCTATCATCAAAGCATCTGTCATCATCCCATGGAAATTAATACCAATAGCAAAGTCTCTGGGGACCTTCATTAATTTGTTAGAAGCACGTTTGATGTCTCCAACAGCTCCAGTTCAACCCATTTAACTATTTCTAACCGAAGCACGTAAAATTTGGTTATATATGAACTATAATGCTATAAAAACAACCCCGTAAGATGCTGTTTACTCCACTGAGATATTGTTTCTCTCCATGATTTTTATGCCCCAACCACAGCTTAAACAATATATGCACTGGAGCAGGATCTGCATTGGCTGATTTTAACAGTGGATCAAAAACCTCTTTCCTACACTCATTAAACTGGTGCCTGAGGGTGTCTAGAGCAATTTTGTTCCTAACTCCAGTGTCATAATAAGATGGAAAATCATCCATGTCAAAATTGCAGGCAAATTCAACACATGTAGAAGCCTTTGTGAACAGGTCACTACAGAATTTCTTTTGGACTGGAAGGTAGTGTCAAACACATAGAAATGCTAGGACAGAGCAGGTGCCACCAGCAGCACTTTTCCTTTGCAGCAAAATTCTCCCCTGCAGTGCACAGTTTGGCTAATTACACTTCCAGGGGGAAGTGTATCTAGTCTGTGTATCTAGCAGCTCCAGTGTGTAAATTTCAGCTTGGTGCAATTTAAACGGCTTGAAAACTTTACATTCCTGGAAAAACTAGAAGCATGAAAAAGCTGCAGGCAGGCAACTAATAAGAGAACTATGAAAAACTATTAGTGGATCTTACATATCTAATTTTTCTGATTGCATAAAGGCATTATCATGGTTACAATAAACACTAAGCAGCCTTTGAAAATGTTTTGGCTATCATGTAACTGGTGTCAGTAAGAAGTTTCATTCAGCTAATAAAACATGTACCCTCTTCAATCTGCTGTTTAACTGACCTTGAGATTGTCCTATAGGAGATCTTTATAAAGAAAACAATTGGATGTCATAGGCATGGATGATTTGATGTACGCACCATTGAGATTGCACTCAGAGGAAAAGTCCTATTTAGATAAAGATTATTCTTGTATACAAAGTGGAATTCCAGCTCCTACTTAATCCTGATTTTTTTGGTGTTATTTAAACAAGTCCCCATGGCGCAATCCAAGGCTTGGCCCAAGAGAGGAAAAATGAGTTTATAAACCTCAGAGAAATTAAGTGACCCTTTCAGTTATCCAGTTGTGACAATTTTTTTCATATATTTTAGTCCAACACTCAGTGTCATATCCAGCAGCCAGGGCTAAAAACTTTTAAGCAAGTGTGTTTTCTCCCGATGTGCTCTCAGAGATGGCAATACAACATAGCAGGATTCAAATCAATTCATGTACAACAGGGCATGCCCCTGGCATGTTGTTGGCTGCAGGACAGTTCATCAAGGATCATCCTGAATGCTCTTCCACTCTAGAGTACTAGACCTGCTAAAGGACTACTGGTGGTTTTCCAAGGCAGGTTTTAATAACCTCACACTGCAAATATTTACAGAAGCATGAAAACCAGTTAACAATTAGCTTTCTTGGGAAAGTAGTGTGTTGGGTTTGTGTGGCTAGGATTTGGTATCAGGGAGGGGTACAAGGGTGGCTTCTATGAGAATTTCCATGTCCAGCAGAGCCAATTTCTGGCAGCTTCAAAGATGAATGTGCCACTGGCCAGGACTGGGCCAATAAGAAATGGTGGTAACACCTGTGGAATAACATATTTAATGGAAAGAAGTTATTGTACAGATGTAATTGCAGCCAGAGCAGAGCAGAATGAGAATATGCAAGAACAAACCTGCAGACATCAAAGTCGGTGGATAAGGAGGGGCAGGATATGTTCCAGGTGCTGGAGCTGAGATTCCCCTGCAGCCTCTGCTGAGCCCACAGTGAGGCAGCTGTGCCCCTGCAGCCCGGGGAGGTCCATGGGGATGCAGAGATCCACCTGCAGCCTGTGGAGGAGACCCACATCAGGGCAGGTGGGTCTCCAGCTCTCCTTCTGAGGCTCCTGGCAGACCTGTGGAGAGAGCAGCCCAGACTGGAGCAGGTTTTCGGATAGGGCCTGTGGCCCCGTGGCCTGTCCTTGCAAGGTTGTACCAAGTGATCCATGTTGGAGCAGCTTGTGGAGAATTCTCTCCTGTGGTAGAGACCCCACACTGGGGCAGGGGAAGGTCTAAGCTCCCTGAACAGGGGCACAAATGTGTGATGAACTGGCTGTAACCCCCATTCCCCATCTCCCCATGCTGCTGGAGGGGAGGAGGTAGAGTTCATGAAGAAAGGAGGAGTAGGGGAAAGGTACTTTTAAGATTTATTTTATTTCTCATTATCTTGCTCTGATTTTGTGGGTAATAAATTCAATTAATATCCCCAATTCCAGTCTGTTTTACCTGTGATGCTATTTGGTGAGTGATCTCTCCCAGTCCTTATCTCATGAACCTTCATTATATTTTGTCTCCCCTGTCCTTTCGTGAAGGAGAGTGATAGAGAAGCTTTGCTGGGTGTCTGCAATACATGCAGGGTCCAGCCACTACAGATAAACACCTAAACTGATCAGACTCCTGCTTTCCATCTAAGTAATCAGCTCCATTCTGGAATTTGTGAACTCTGGAGAAGGCTGCTAAAACTTCTGTGACTTGTGCTGCTCCTGGACCAACGAGGACATAGGCCAGTAGTGACAGAAATCCCTATTCACAACTCTCTAACTGCAATTGCATCAATCCAGAACAAGGAGGATGTGAATACCAGGTGCACAGTGAATAGCAAAGGAAGTTACCCCAGCAACATGGTACAGTATCTACTTAAAAAACTTACCTCTCCAGATTTTATTTCCTCTAGCATCAAAGAGAAAAGAAGCATGAGCTGTTTACTTAGTTGGCAAGATTCTGTGAAATGTCTTCTCCTTTCACCTCCTCTCCCTCATCACCTCATCAGGTCTAAGAATACCCACAGAGTGAAGGATCCAGGCTGACAAAATACAGACTAAATGTACCAGGATAACTTGTGCAAGAGTAAGGGCTGACTGCTACTTTTATTTCCAGCTCTCCCACACATGAACAACAGCACAGTGTCAGAACACCAAGACAGAATTTGATTCCTGCAGATAAGTAACACCTCAAGCACCCCAAATGTTTACGTTCCATCCATTATTTTGCATATTCTTCTGTGATGTCTGCTAATGACATTATGCAAGTACTTACAAGAAGTTTTGCAAACTAGACATGAGATCTGTTATAAAAGCAGTTTCTGGTAAGCAGCTCTGAGATTTGCTTATGAAGTAAACAAGGGCTGAGGTGCACAAACAGCGTGAATCGTTTTCAGGCTGTATATAAAAGCTGCCCTGCATTTGAGAGTGATCTTTGTCTTTCCAGTCACCTGTCACCCGAACATTTTTTCACATACATGTAGCCCAGCAGAGTACTAGTTCTGTCCAGATTTCTGGGTGCACCATTTGTCTTGCACAAGAGGTCACTGTGAATGCACAGATGAAATGTTCATTGTAAACACAGTGAGCAAGTATAATAAGCAATGTGCCCAATCTCCTGGAGGTGACCAGAGCGCGTGCAATGTCTTGCCATATTTTGGCTGTCCTTTACANAACAGGGCATGCCCCTGGCATGTTGTTGGCTGCAGGACAGTTCATCAAGGATCATCCTGAATGCTCTTCCACTCTAGAGTACTAGACCTGCTAAAGGACTACTGGTGGTTTTCCAAGGCAGGTTTTAATAACCTCACACTGCAAATATTTACAGAAGCATGAAAACCAGTTAACAATTAGCTTTCTTGGGAAAGTAGTGTGGTGGGTTTGTGTGGCTAGGATTTGGTATCAGGGAGGGGTACAAGGGTGGCTTCTATGAGAATTTCCATGTCCAGCAGAGCCAATTTCTGGCAGCTTCAAAGATGAATGTGCCACTGGCCAGGGCTGGGCCAATAAGAAATGGTGGTAACACCTGTGGAATAACATATTTAATGGAAAGAAGTTATTGTACAGATGTAATTGCAGCCAGAGCAGAGCAGAATGAGAATATGCAAGAACAAACCTGCAGACATCAAAGTCGGTGGATAAGGAGGGGCAGGATATGTTCCAGGTGCTGGAGCTGAGATTCCCCTGCAGCCTCTGCTGAGCCCACAGTGAGGCAGCTGTGCCCCTGGAGCCCGGGGAGGTCCATGGGGATGCAGAGATCCACCTGCAGCCTGTGGAGGAGACCCACATCAGGGCAGGTGGGTCTCCAGCTCTCCTTCTGAGGCTCCTGGCAGACCTGTGGAGAGAGCAGCCCAGACTGGAGCAGGTTTTCGGATAGGGCCTGTGGCCCCGTGGCCTGTCCTTGCAAGGTTGTACCAAGTGATCCATGTTGGAGCAGCTTGTGGAGAATTCTCTCCTGTGGTAGAGACCCCACACTGGGGCAGGGGAAGGTCTAAGCTCCCTGAACAGGGGCACAAATGTGTGATGAACTGGCTGTAACCCCCATTCCCCATCTCCCCATGCTGCTGGAGGGGAGGAGGTAGAGTTCATGAAGAAAGGAGGAGTAGGGGAAAGGTACTTTTAAGATTTATTTTATTTCTCATTATCTTGCTCTGATTTTGTGGGTAATAAATTCAATTAATATCCCCAATTCCAGTCTGTTTTACCTGTGATGCTATTTGGTGAGTGATCTCTCCCAGTCCTTATCTCATGAACCTTCATTATATTTTGTCTCCCCTGTCCTTTCGTGAAGGAGAGTGATAGAGAAGCTTTGCTGGGTGTCTGCAATACATGCAGGGTCCAGCCACTACAGATAAACACCTAAACTGATCAGACTCCTGCTTTCCATCTAAGTAATCAGCTCCATTCTGGAATTTGTGAACTCTGGAGAAGGCTGCTAAAACTTCTGTGACTTGTGCTGCTCCTGGACCAACGAGGACATAGGCCAGTAGTGACAGAAATCCCTATTCACAACTCTCTAACTGCAATTGCATCAATCCAGAACAAGGAGGATGTGAATACCAGGTGCACAGTGAATAGCAAAGGAAGTTACCCCAGCAACATGGTACAGTATCTACTTAAAAAACTTACCTCTCCAGATTTTATTTCCTCTAGCATCAAAGAGAAAAGAAGCATGAGCTGTTTACTTAGTTGGCAAGATTCTGTGAAATGTCTTCTCCTTTCACCTCCTCTCCCTCATCACCTCATCAGGTCTAAGAATACCCACAGAGTGAAGGATCCAGGCTGACAAAATACAGACTAAATGTACCAGGATAACTTGTGCAAGAGTAAGGGCTGACTGCTACTTTTATTTCCAGCTCTCCCACACATGAACAACAGCACAGTGTCAGAACACCAAGACAGAATTTGATTCCTGCAGATAAGTAACACCTCAAGCACCCCAAATGTTTACGTTCCATCCATTATTTTGCATATTCTTCTGTGATGTCTGCTAATGACATTATGCAAGTACTTACAAGAAGTTTTGCAAACTAGACATGAGATCTGTTATAAAAGCAGTTTCTGGTAAGCAGCTCTGAGATTTGCTTATGAAGTAAACAAGGGCTGAGGTGCACAAACAGCGTGAATCGTTTTCAGGCTGTATATAAAAGCTGCCCTGCATTTGAGAGTGATCTTTGTCTTTCCAGTCACCTGTCACCCGAACATTTTTTCACATACATGTAGCCCAGCAGAGTACTAGTTCTGTCCAGATTTCTGGGTGCACCATTTGTCTTGCACAAGAGGTCACTGTGAATGCACAGATGAAATGTTCATTGTAAACACAGTGAGCAAGTATAATAAGCAATGTGCCCAATCTCCTGGAGGTGACCAGAGCGCGTGCAATGTCTTGCCATATTTTGGCTGTCCTTTACACTGGGCATCCAAACTGCACAAATGTCAATGTGTCTAGAGAATATCTGACCAGAAATACATGTTCTGGTCTGATGAAGCCTGGACACTGAAGTTCCCTCCTGAGATTCAGTCTTTGCAAATATCTATGGAAGGCATTGTCTACATTATAGAATTAGAAACAAAACAAACCCTCAAATTCATTGCAAATTTAGCTACATGTGTTTAGTAAAAAGGGAATGTTACCCAAGCTCTGAGTCAAATGGCAAGGAAGCAGTTCCATCACTCTGCAGCACCATGGTGGTTAGCACTACTTCTCTACCAAGCCTGGGCTTCAACTTCTTTTTATAATACCATATTATTTTAATATTCATCCAGCAGATTGTATTTGTTTGTGATTTCTAAAGCCAGCCAGAATTTGTGCTATTTCTCCAAAAATAGAGCAATCAACTTTACCTATGATATGTTGTTGATTTCTTTTTTCAATGCCACATATATATAATGGTCCTAAAGCTCTGAGACTACATTACCATTGTTATCACATGTGTGGAGAGATGAGTGGATTTATGTGTTCTCATATGATATGAGGTGGAATGACACACTGGAGAAAGTTAATAGGTACTGTTTCTAAGGAGTTAAATGTATTAACCAGGTTTTGGAAATAGCTGGAATTTTCCTTTACAGAGAAAGACTGTAGCTGATAGGTTTGGCACAGTGTTTTTCTGCAGTAAAGCAAACTGCAGAAAAAATAAACAAGTAAAAACGAACTACAGAAAGCATCCATCTAACGGCTGCTGCTTTTGCTATTGGGGTCTGAAAAAATTACAACAAAGGAAGGTTAAAATAATCAGCAGTTGTATAAGAACTACTTAAGCCAGCAGCCACATATGGTATATTAGCAATGTAGATGGATTTAATGAAAACTGAGATAAGTGCATGCATCTGTCATCAGCCAAACCTACAAAACATTTTCCTCAGAAAATGAAATGTAATGATATAAGCATTCGTCGGTAATAGAGTTATAACAACTCCAAATGGTAAAACTAGTGCTGCTTTAGTGCAATCCACGAGCTAACGCTAACCATACAGACAATTCCTATGACAATTGCCTTGAAAAGAACAGATTTTGTGATAGGTCATAATCAAGCACACATCCTTAGATTAACAGCACTAAAGCAGCGCATGCTTCTGTAAGTCACCCTGTAACACAAAACCAAGTGTGATTTGTCACACCATTTCAGCCTCCATTACAGCTAAGACAGTAGTGTGGAATTTTTCAAGCTTCATAGGAAGATTATTAAAATGGATAACACTAGCAGGCATTTTAAAGAAAATTCTCATCACTTGCCAAGTCATGCTCTTTGAGGTATCTGCCTGTGTGGGAGGGATGCATGCTCTCAAGGGGGCCTGTGTTTCATGGTCATCTCAGGCAGGGGGCTGCAAAGTTCATTAAATGATCTTATCTCTCTGCTGGTTCTGTTCAAAATAGCCTTGATACGATGAAGGATTTATGTTACTCCCACTTCAAATAAAAAGTACCGAGGGATGCATTTCATTACTGCCCTGTGACACTGGAGAAGCCACGGCTGCAGTGGTAATATTCCTCGTTTGTTTGTGTCACAGAGAATTTATTTGCAAGAAGAGTCCTACTGCAAAGGTAAGGAAGTGTTTGTTTTTTGTAGTGAGTTTTCCCTAATAATGTCAACAAGAAATGCATTTGTTCTCTAACTTTACTTCTCACAAAAGTATATTCTAGGAAAGATGAGAGTGTGAGGGAAATGCCAGGGAAGAGTGCCCAGTTTAGCAGAATTCTAAGGAAGCTGAGTAGCATTGATACAGAAAAAATATTTACAGATAATTTCCATGTCACAATCCTGAATAAAACACCAAGAGATATGGCTGTACATTCTGAACTGAGGGGCTAAATGCACACACACACACACACACACACACACATACACACACAGAGTCATCTCTCAAAGGCTTTTTAGCAGTGATCTGCTGCCGAGAGGCATTTTAATTCAATGGTAGACACCTCCACATGAATCAGGATAGGTTTCTCTTGCATGTTTTCTCTGAACTGGATGATCTAATAAAGAACATGAGCCCTGGGCAAAATTTATCTTCTTTGATCCTAGACCATCAAGTCTTCCTGTACTCAAAAATCAAACAACAAAGCGAAGTGCATTCAAGATCTTTGACTAATAAATATTAATTTATTCTATATACTTGATCTTATGAATTCAGTAGTTCGTAGGAGCAGACTCCAGTCTAATGATCAGAAACAATATTTGATCTTGTGAGCAAGCTACAGCCACTTTAAATATGCCTTAGATACTGAAAATTAGAAGTAAATAAAAGTCAAAAAAAATCTATAGAAAGCTCAGGAAAGGCATTTGGACATTTTTTATTGCATATCACTTATGAATACTTGTTCACTTATTGCTCACCTCTGTGCAACTGCCACCACAGTCCTGTTTGTGTGTGCTGGTGGCAGGATGTGTGGGAATGCAGGCAAACCACCACAGACAGACAGATGCAGGGAGCAGGAAAACCTGGGTAGCAGAGGGATGAAGAAAAGGTTATCCATGGATAGTTAATAATAACTGCATGAGTGCAGTTTTGGGCACCACAACGTGAAAAAGACATTAAGCTACTAAAGAGCATCCAAAGGAAGGCAACAAGGATGGTGAAGGGTCTGAAGGAGAAGCTTTATGAGAAGCAGCTGAGGTCACCTGGTTTGTTCAGCCTGGAGAAGAGGAGACTGAGGGCAGAATTCATCGCAATCTCCAACTTCCTCATGAGGGGAAGAAGAGGAACAGACACTGATCTCTTCACTCTTGTGACCAGTGACAGGAACAGGACACAAGGGAATGGTATGAAGCTGTGTCGGGGGAGGTTTAAATTGGATATCAGGAAAAGTTCTTCACCCAGAGGGTGTCTGGACACTGGAACATGATGCCCAGGGAAGTGGTCACAGCACCAGCCTGACAGAGTTCAAGAAGGATTTGGACAATGCTGTCAGGCACAAGGTGTGACCCTTGGGGTAAGTGCTGTGCAGGTTTGGGAGCTGGACTCAACCATCCTTGTGGGTCCCTTCCAACTCAGCTTACTCTATCGCTCTGTCAAAAGCAGCTCCAGTTGTGGAGTTGCAGTTTCCAGAAGTGGAAAGAGATTTTTCAGATGGAACAATGGAGGTGGGGAAACCAGTCAGAAAGGTGTTTGAAAGCACAGGTCCAAATCAGTCAGGTTAGGTGGAAGGGCTGGCATAGGAGGTGAAGAGGACAGGAGGATAAACTCAACAGACATGATGGCAGAGAAGGGAAAAACAAAGGGACCTTTCACAGAAGCCCTTGGCTTGGAAGGGTGAGGGAGAAGAGACAGTGCAGAAAGGAAGGCAGCAAGTAGCAAAATATAAAAAAACAGGCATGGGAGCAGAACGAGGATAGTAATAAATGAATGGGTTACTTGGAGGGAAATTAAAGTATTGATTCCTCAAGTGTTTTATTCAAAAGCTTTTAAGAATTCTAATCTTCAGCCAGAGGACTGCTGAGCCCTCTAGTACAGAAAAGTAAGGCACAGAATCAGTTCCCTTCAGTTTGATAATTCCATTGTTCAGGTGTCTGATATCCAGAGAAAAGTGAAAGCACATGAACTGAAGCCCATCAGATGAGGATAGACTAAAACACAGTGCATAGCATTCAAATGCATTGATATTGACACTGTAGTAGTATGAGATGCAAAACCCATTTAGCTACCACAAGCCTTGTCTTAATATGTTTGGTTATGTTTGTGTTAAAGGTATTATATGAGTAGAAGTCCAAATTTCCTACCCATGCAAAGCATTTGAAGAATAATTATTCTCCTTATTAGAAAAAATAGGCTCAGACCCATCACTTTTCACAGAAAAGCAGTAAAGGATTGTGGGAATTAGGAAAAAGGGTAGTGGTTGAATACAGACTGCTATGTAGTGCTTGAGTGAAAACATTTTCAAATATTAAAACTGTTTAATGTGCCTGTTAGAAATAATTTGCTAGATGCCACCTGCAATTCCTACTAGTATTCTTCAGTCTTGTGTCAGTATGGTTGTCATTTTCACACACAGAAAATTCCCAAAATGTGGAGAAGTCCAATTAAATTGATTGAAATTTATACCCAGAGAACAACTCCCTGATTGAACACGCTCTAGTAATAGCATGTACTTCAAATTCTGCCAAACTAGGAAATACTGGTGGCAGAATAAATCACTTGCCTAGAATTCCCTCATTTCATAACAAACTTCAGACAATACTGTTTACAATGGAAAAGCATAGACTAGTAGTCCGTAATGCCGAACTGCAAATGAAAATAAAATTGTACAGTACACATAGAAAGTCACACATCTTTGCTGATGAGATACACTAATGAATTTTTGGAAGAGACTGGGACAGTGAAGGACTTGCAGGCACCAGAAGACCATAGCCGCCTTCCCCATCCTCAGGCTGGTGCTCCAGATCATCTCCTCCCATAGCTGCTCACAAATGAGGCAGAAAGGAAGAGGAAGCTGTGAGAGCAAGGTGTGAGAAACCTCTCCTCCAAGCTGTGAGAAATCTCTCCTCCAAGCTGCTCAAGGCTCAGGCTGCTCATGAGATAAACTGCACGGGGCAACATGCCACACAAACCAAGGGGTACAGGGGATTAAACTAAAGTGCTCTCTTCTGCCTCTGAAGAGTTTTAACCAGAGTCTAGAGACCTAAGTTAGACTTGCAACCAGCATGATTCCCCAGGCAGGAAGCATCAGTCAGCCCTTTGAGATGTGAATTACTGCCAGCTGCAGAAGCAGAAGACAAATGACATATCCTAGACCCAAGGAAAAAGAGGGAAATCATGAATTTGATCACTAGTCCTATTTTCCAAAATCAAAATTTCTGATTGTTTTTGCATCAAACAGTACCATTAGCATAGATAATATTCTCTCCTATATGTATCATTGAATTTGTATTATTAGATGTATATGTAATAGCCATTGTCACAAAGCATGGTCCAAGTAAAGTCAGAATAATAAAATATTGTATTATTTCTGGGGAAATGCATAACACCCTGAAAACTCTGACTGACTGACTGTGCTTTGTAAGAAACAGAAGAAAGAGGAAAAATAGCTCTCCTGACTCATTAGATGCTTTGTAAATTTAAAAAATACATTTCATGTAACAATGTGTTCTACTAGAGAAAGAAAATCCACACTTTCTTAACATTCTTTCTTCTAGCTAAGAAACTTTTGGCTTCCAATTTTCTCCATGAAAAAGTGTTTCTGGTGGTGGTAGTGTTTTCTTACAGAAACAGTGAGTTTCAGCCTCAAACTATTGATTTTTTTTTACAAAGAAATCGAGATGTCACATCAAATTGATCTTACATTCCTCTTTTATTCTACCAACATAATTTTTGAGTTCCAGAAAATAGTACTAGTGTCACAGCTTTCCTAACTTTGTAAGACCTCCTTTAGCAAATTAAGGCTAGATAATACCAACCTGCTCCAAAATTGTTAAATCTAAAAATAAGCAATCATTGCTATCATGTGTTGGATAAAGCCTTCCTAGAGTTTATCATGTTATTCCTTTCATTTGAGAGCATCGACATTTGTTCATTGGCTTGCAACCAGGGCTTTGTCAGAGAAGATTACCAGAAAGAGCCTCTCATTATTGTTCCTCTGAAAGATTGTCACCAGAGGCTTTAAAAAAGCTTATTTAGTCCTAGCTGTGGCAGGGCGGTTTAAGTCAGAACTAACTGCAAGATCCATAAAAGTGCATCACAACTGCCTATATGCTTTAATAGTATATTTCTGCTCACCTGTTTCATCATAGTGAGATTATCTCTTCAGGCTGCTTTGGAGGCTGCTTCCATGAAATCTTTTCCATTCTTCTCTTTCCCCATTAAATGAGGACGCTTATCCTAACTACTCTGAACGAGGCTTCAAGGTATGAAAATAAACTGTTTCCAAGTGATAACTGCTGCTGCAAAGTCATGATACAGGCTTAAGTCATGTTACACTCCTCTGAAAAAAGCTGAAGTAGGAGAGAAAAATATGAGAGCTAGAGAAATCGTGATAAACTAAGTCTGATTTCCCTCACTGCTCACATGCACTGAAGATTTATGGTTTATGAAATGGATGGCAGGACAGAGGTGAATTTGAACATCCATGCACGTGATGCATAAAGGTAAAAGAAACCAGGTGAGTTATTTCAGTGCAGGTATTGTGCAGTTCCTACAATCACCATGAATAGGCTCACACAGATATTTCAAAATATAAGATAATTTAGGACAAGGTGATTCTACAGCTCAGAAAAGCAAATGCAGGCGTTCTTACATATTGTGTTTATCAAGGACATCTAAGGATCAGTAACGATGCAGAAATTCTGTGTTCAGTAACTTTGATACCTACTTGTGTAAATTTGAGTGTTCTCCAGCATTACAGGAAATGAAAACAAAGAAGAATATTAAGAACTGAGAAAGAGAAAATTCAGCACCAAGATGTCCATATATTAACACAATATAAAACGTTAGGAAAGAAGAATGACTTGGACAATTCTCTTAGTGTGCCTGGTCAAGTGCACACAAAGAAAACATCACATATGATAGACAGAAAAAAGCCCTAATTCCTGTCCCTGCCCCACCTCACACCCCTGCAAAAAAAAAAAAACCCAAAGCTGTAATGGGTAATATTATGCACACTTTGTGGTGTCAACAGGGTTCTAACATTCTTCTAAACACTGTAAACACTGCCAGCACATGGTGTAAGGTGAATAGCAATGGAAACTACTTCTGAATATCTCTTTTAGTGGCTTTAAATATTTTCCTTGTGATTTTTTGCTGTGGGGGCAGGTGTTGGACAGACACGTCTATAAAATATATTAAATCCAGTACCAAGAATATATACAATCAAATCAGGAGGCATAACATCAAAAACAAGTAAAGGCTATGTGTATTCTGAAAGTATATGCTTGAGCTCAATTACACCTCATAGCAATGAATTCCATAATTTTGCTTTATTCGGGAGTGATATTTACCTTCATATATATATATAAAAGATGCATCCACAGTATATTAGACATGAATTCATAATAATTCAGAAGGATGAATCTATTATGCTTTGCTATCTCTTCAAAGAAACCAGAAGACATTATTTCTTGGCAGTTTACGTTGGAGCCCCAGGTATATAGGGGAATTTTTCTTCCTGCACTCCAGAAAGAGTTATTCTTAGGGATTAACTCCTAGGGTAGAAAGTCCATTAGTTTTACTTAGATGGCTTTTACCATATCTTTCTCATACCTTTGAAGATTACTCCTAGTACACAACAAGTTTAAAAGGGTAGTAACTGCCACCTGGGAAGAAATATTTGGGTTGGCATTGATATATATGTGGATATTTATGGAATATATATACTTTATGAAAATATGCACTTGTATTAACTGAACTTTTTTGACCTGAAATTGGTTATCCCCTAGCACAGCTGGAGGCGTTCAAGCACTACTTGCAATTCACATTACAGACTAAAGTCAACAATTATACATCCAGCTATAATTTGTTCAGGACTGGAAAATATGCTCAGTAATTCTTTTCTGCAAGAGTCAGGCTCAAGTACTGTGCTTCTATTATTTGGAGACCATGAGCTGATATATAAAGGTTTTACAGGGAACCACAGGGGAGTTACAGGGAAATCCCAGCAAAAAGAGGGACCTCTTCAAAAGAGCTGATTTTGTCCTCTGCTCATAGAGTCTTTATAATGGCTCTGTTAATTTTTCACAAAACAGCCAATTATGTCAATCAATTGCCAGTTTTGTGTTTTCTTATGATGCCTGACAGGGGAATGGCAGCAGTTTCTTCAAGCTTTTCCAAGCTAGCCTTGAGGGGTTTGTTTACTATCTCTCTATGGCTCTGATTAAAATAGATTACAAATAATTTCCATGAATTCAAACAATGCATGAGAGAGCCCTAAATACTTGTTAAAAAATTAAATGTTCTGGAAAACATTATAATGGCATGTTCATGCAAAAGCACATAGTAATTTGAAAGACAGCATGGATATACTAATTTCATTTTTAATGAAGTTTTGAGAGTAATGGTACCATTTTCAAGCATAGAGGGAGTTTACTGTTAGCCCACAAAGAGTCATCCTGAGGCAAATATTCTTTCCCTAGGATAAGATTCACTCCTGAATTTATTTTAAGATGACATTAACTAAAGCTGAAAGTACAGGATTGTCACAGATATACAAATATATTCAATGAATTTGCTCTGTTTTGAGAATTGAAGAAGAGGGGAAAATATTTAGTTAACAAGGTGGGTTTTGCAATTCAGCATCTTATGAAATTATGTTCATACTTTTATATACAAAAATTTTCTCCATTTCCAAATAAAGTTAGGTGTCAGAATGATTAAAGGTAAATCATTAGAACAATAGTCACTTTAACATTTTAGAGACATTAAAATAATAATGTCAAAAGTCCCATTAGATATGGAAATTTTTATTTCTTTTTTATTTGTGAGTACATAAAAATGTATCCTAATTGCTAAATTACAGAATACAAGAGCATTGTCCCAATTGTGAACATAAGTATCACAGTCAGATGGAGGTGAGAGATATTTTAGGTACACAGGTAAGATATCAGATCACTGTAGACAGCATATCCTCAAGTGCTGGAGATAGAAAAGTTTAAATAGTGAGTCATGCCTACAGTTATCCTGATCCTACTGAAAAAAGGACTGTGTGACCCTAATGCTGAAAATCCAAAATATGAAGAACGTGCTTTAGCCATGAAAACAGATGGGGAGCCCGTAACTTGTCATACAGTTGTTTCAACTTTTTTCTTTAGAGAAAATGAATAGCCAATATATGCGTCATGAAGTGCGGGGTTGTGAAACCAGTGACCTGAGGAACTTCTGGGAAAAGACCATTGAACAACAAACTCAGTATCTGCAAAATGAAAAAGAACGTCAGCGAAGAAGCGCTCTGACAAAGTGGGTAATCTGCATCCAGAAAGGTTACTTGAGTTTGCATTGTAGTTTTCTTTTTTTAAAAGCAATACCTAAACTTAAGTCATGCAATGGAATCTTAAAGTAATTTAGATTCAAGAAGATAAAAAAGCTTCCCAAATTAATATGTAATGCTAATGTGTCTAAGCTATGACTTTACAAGATAGGAGAATAGTTCTGTCTTGTTCCATAAATTAGTCCAAAGCATAGAACTTTCTGACATTACCAGGACAATATTTAACAGTGAGGACTTGTCTTGAACATAAAGGCTTCTGCTCAGACCAGAGCTAGCACAGATGTGTACTTGGCCCACATTCTGTCTCTGCGGCCTTGCTTTCACAAGAAAGTAGCTTGAATTATTCAAGATAGTTTAGTTTGTGTATGGTAAATGCATTATAAAGCAGATGGCCCAAGCATACGGGCCGAGGCAACCACCATTCATAGCCATATCTGCCTTATTCAGTCACATTCACCTTGATCAGTCACTGCAAGAAACAGCAGTCTGCAGCAAGATCAGCACGGTTTTACTTCACATCAACTCTCCATGTGTTGAAAGCATATGAAATGACACATACTTCTGTTATTTATTATGGTGATTTTGTCTTGAGATCACCCAATGAGAAAGCTGTTTTCCAAGCCTTCCTCATAGCTGTCTTTGCATTGATACTTGAAAAATTAAGAGCAAGGACAGCCTTACATTTCTAACCTTGGATGAAGGAGCACTGAAATTAGTCTCCAGCATGTTTTATCCATTTATGACTAACCTAATCTCAATGCTACAACTCCTCAGTTGGGAAATTCCTCTCTTTTCTATTTGAGTAAGTCTTTCTGTGGTACCTAGATACTATCAGAATGAAAATAAAGGGTCACCTGTCACCAAAAGCTACCTGCTATGGGTCTAGCAGAAGCTTCAACATGTGCAGTGTCTCCACCCTGAACAAGACAGAGGACGAGGGAGCTGGGGAAGTGCTGGGTGATGTGACCCAGCAGGTGGCAGCAGGCAATCTCCAGTGCAGGTGACAAGCCACTCTGGCACACAGGCACTTGAGAGAGGGCACACTGGGGATGGAGAAGAACAGCAAAGCTCAGGTGATCCCTCACTGGGATTTAAGAGCTACTCCTGAAGTGTCATCCAGCAAAGAGCTATAAAGGGGCAGGAAAATTTACATGACAATTAGGAAAAAGCACCAAAGAATATCACCAGCAGAAAAGACTAAGAGTTTAAATCCATTCCCTGTAAAATTATGGGGACAAGCTGATCCGTGTTTCTCTCCCTAGGCTCAGAAATGAATGGATGGAGAGGCTGGAAAAACGGATAAAGATGTTGAGGACCCAACCTGAAGACTCATCCAGCTGAAGAGTCCACACTCATTACATGTTTGGGGGATAAGAAATCTGTTTTGTAGGAAAGCATGATGCAAAAGCTGAAGTCAGTTTTACTTTGTAGCTTAAATGAGTTATAATTAATTGTCATTGTTAGTAGTTTCATACATGAAATGTCAATTGTTGCTTTTAAGATTATGGATCTGCCCCTTCATTTGATAAATGGAGAATGCAGCACTCTGAAGTATTTAACCCTAATAAACCACGGTTCACTGAGATGTAGATGCCTGGAAAAAGAATTTAGCTACACAGCTGTGCTCTACAAAAGCATTTTCTCAATATTTTGGGTTTATGTATCGACTGACTATAACATAATGAATTTTGATGGTTTAATGAATAGTAGAGATTTTAATTTTTTACCCAACCCAGCCCAACTCAGACTAAGGAAGACAGGATACACACAATGCCACCACATCCCACATCACTAGTGGATCCCAAACTGGTGGGAGCTACAGATCCTAGCTGCCATGTTAGAAGTCACCTCTGAAGTTGTTAACATATATACATTTGATAAACAGTCTCTGTGAGACACCTCCAAGAGCTGCCTGATAAACCCACATTAACTGAGTCAACCCAAGTTAGCTAACTTGAGAGTCTATATCAGCACTGATAGAACAACTTTAAGCTGTAATACTGTTTCTGGTACCTGATCTGGCTTGTCTAGAGGTGGATTGATACCTCTGTTTCAGAGAGCAGCTTGCTGCACTTTCACAGCTGTCTGTCACCGTGAGTGACAAGCACATTATTTTCTTCTAGCACTTTTCCCCTCTAGGACCCAGTATTTATTCCTTAAAGACCAGTACTTTCAGAATCTAGTCGTTCTCCTCTCCCATATTTGTCATTAGTCAAAAATGTTTCTTTTTCCCTTCCTAATGCTTCATTAGGAAATGTGACATTTCCTCCAACAATATCGAAGCATTTCAATGGGCCGGGGTAATCAAATCACTTCCTTTTTAAGGTGACTGCTTTGTTGCCACCAGATGATTAGGGTAATGTACTGCAAGACAGGTTGTTTTGAGCATGCTAAAAAACTCTTCCCTGAATCACTTAACCTTTTAGTCCCTTTTTATAAGACTGTTTCACTAGCACTCTGGTAATTCACATTGTTTCAAAGCAAAGATTTAAATTGCCAGTGAGGCAAGAAGAGAACAGTAGAAGGATTTGGGGTTTTAAAATATTTTAAAAATCTGCTCTTCTTAAATCAAAACAAAAATTTGAAGTGTTATTTTTTTCTCCTCTTTATCTATCACCATTTAAATTCACTTTTGTGTGTCCCAAGGCCAAACAAAATTTATTATGTGAATTGAAACATGCAAATAATGTTTGGAAAGCCTGAGGAATTCACAAAATCATGAAAAAAATTATGACCTTGGAGCACTTATTCAGAAATCACAGTCTACTGTCAGCAGGTATGTCCCTGAACTTGCAGGCAGAGTTTGCCAGATACCAGAAAAAAGCTGCTAAGCCCATGTACTTTGGTTTATTCTTAAGCAATTTTAAAATTAACATCAGCTGTGAATATGTAAGATAACAGTACAATCACAATAAATCTGTGCCTAAGGAAACAATTACCAGATAGAGCCACAAGTTAATACTGGACTTTAGTAAAAAGCAGATTTCTTTGAAAATGACAAAGTTAACATGTTTCAATTCTCCCATCCTCTGTCTATGCCTGCTGTTTACTGAAGCTCTAATTCAATTCCATCATGAAATAGCTTTGGTGTTTAATACCATTTTGGTTTAAATTAGAGCTTGAACTGAGCTAAAGGAAACATATTCCATTCTCTCATTCATTGTGCAAGTTATGGCACAAGATGCAAAGCAGAGGGAGTCAGAGTTGGCATATTTTAAAAATTAAAACCATAGCCCTGGAATAAGCTTTTGTTTGCTTCTCATGAAACTGAGATCCTTCAGATCCTTACTACTCCTCTCATAAAGTAAATCAGAATGAGGAAAAAACACAGAGAGCTGGGAAAAAAATGTACCAGGAGGTGACTTCCATCGAGTTCCTCATTGTGCATGTATGTTTATCTGGTCACTTAAGGATGCTCTGGAGTAAGTCCCTGTCAACCTAGAACACCCTAAAATCATCTCTTTAAAATGATAAAAGGAAACGTCTTTTTTCCAGAACGCATCTATTCCATCCCAAGCCCAAGAGGAGTTCTGAAAATATGTTTCTGGAATTAAACCACTTTCCTTTGAGCTTTATAATTCCACCCCCAGTGTTTAGATTAATTATTTCATGCTCAGTTTCCACAGTGCTAGGTTCAGGAGTTTGGGTCATGTAATCTTCATTTGTTTGAATACTAACAACATGTTTTGATACAAAACCTACCAGGGTAATGCACTTAACCTACTTAAGAGTTTTGTAAGTTACTACACAAAAAAATAATACTTATACAGGAAATAAATGTAATCTAGAGTTATTCAGCAAAAATAAAGAGTGTGAAAGCATGAAAATTTAAATGTAAATGTCAAGTAACAATCTTAGCAGAAGCTGGAGGAGATTCCAGGATGAAACTGGCCCCAGCAATTTCAAAATAAAAATATAAGTGTTTACCTTGAAGGTCACAAGAGAAATTAAAAGGAGGCAAAAACAAAGCAAAACAAATACCCCAAACCACTGCAATATCTGTGACACTCAGAAATAAGCCATGACGTTATAAAAAGAACTAGAGAAACATTACTATGGGCCTAGAAAAGCCATCAACTAAAACCTGATAAAATCAGCTGGGTTTTGTAAAGTCATTATGGCTAGAGAGGATGCTTAGGTGCTCTTCAGACAATTTTCCACCAATATGCAGTTTTAGAAGAATGCATTATTCAACTAAACAGTTGAAACTTAACTCTGATATTTATAAAATAGCTTCTTGAAGACGCATTTCATGTCTTTTGATGTTCTTTTTTTAATATCCAGATTTTCACATTGCTTTCAAGTGTAACAGCAAGAGATTTTTAGTTATGCCAATCTGATTTTATTAGCTTTGCAATTAAAATGCGGTAGATACTTGTTCATCTTCCTAGCTTTCATTGCTTTGCCATTCCTTTACTTCATCCTGACACTGAGTAGCAAGAAAATGCGTGTCACTTTCTTGTTACAAATGCATGGTACAGAACTTTTTGAAAAATCTTGCAACAGTGACAAAAGTCAAATGTAGTAAAACTTTACCATTCTCTGAAGCAAACACTAAACACTCGTCACCCATCTCCCTTTAAATAGAATTTATGGGAAGTATGCTCCCTGTTAGCACAAGAGTGACAGATGCTCCATTTTAGCCATACTAATGATCCTCCTAGTGTATGGATAAGTGCTGACAGCTGTGAAGAATGACTCTGTCAGTAACTTAACAGACATCTTAGCAGTTTAGCCCAAACTGAGATAGCTTAAATACAGTTCTTCACTCAGTAATCCTTCCTGATCTATGTCTTTCCTTAACCAAGGATCTCTTTTCTGGAGGTCTCTAATTAAGGAGCAAATAAGCATAACACAGCCACTGCAGCCAGATTTTGATTTTGAACAATTGCCACAGGTCAGGCAAAATGCAGATGGTATTGCAGACCAATGCAGCATCACCCAGCAGGTTGCCTTCAGTGTGACACCCTAAGATTTGGTGCTCTCTATTACACAGCCACTTCACATCTGTGCAGCTATGCCTCTTTGGGCTTCTAGCCACATTCACTGGAGAGGAAACTGATGTACTGGCCAGTTCTGAGGTGCCTGAAGTGGCCAGCAAGGAAATAAATCCACCGTACAATACAAAATTCAACTCCAATGTTCTGTGTTTAGTGTACATTAAGCACAGCAGAGCTGTTTTGCACTCTAGAAAAGCCTACAGGCTACCTCAGAGACTTTGATCCCATATACAGGCAATGTGAAAGATAATCCCCGGCACACAGAGCTCACTGTGTAAACAGTACAGAAACTGTGGAGGGGGAATGGAAAGATGGGCCAGAGCCAGGGGTAAGGAAAGAGCCATGATACCTGTGCTGGCTACAAAGTCAGGGTCCAGTTGCTGTACACAGATAATGTGACCCACTGTGTAGCACAATAGCCCAGTGCTTCAGCTGAAACTGAAATCCATAGACAATTTCTTCTTACAAACAGGTCTGAAAAATAAAAGCATCCTGAACTGGTGCATGACGGGTGCCAGAGCTGTGGTAAAATATACTACATGTCAAGGGAATCACTATTTATGTCACTGGATTCTCACCACAAAAGTGTGGATATCTTTGGAAAGGGAAGTTAAAGACTAAGAGGTAATGCCTTAAGCTAAGGAGTATTGAGGAGATTTTGCTGATGGCCTAATGTTGATTACAGCTCTTACTGTTTGGACCTCTCCCAGCATCACTGCTGGTGTGATGTGCACATTAACCACACATGTGCACATTAACCACACACACAAACTGTAGTCACTGCTCTGCAGAGGTTACTTTAGAGATGGGTCTGGACCCTAGGTCAGGGCATTGTGGAAGTTCTCCTATACTCACATAAGATGTTTCTGCATGATAAAAACTGTGGCCACCCTCTTCTTGCATGAAGATGACTCAGTTTTGGTCAAACTGACTTAACAACCTACAAGCAGGACTGGTTATGGAGTTCTTAAAGTTCAAGACTGACGAGGAATACTCGTATCCATTACAATGTATGTCAAAATATAGATAGTTTTCTGAATGGCTTTTGGATTTATGGGTCTGACTTGAATGCCCCTTAGGATGAGAATCACATTCTGAGAGTGGCCCTGTGTGTCAGGGCAACCCCTGTGTCGATACAGGCTGGGGGGTGTCATGCTTGAAAGAGGCCCTGCCAAGAAGAATTTTGGAGTACTGGAGGATGGAAAAATGGACATGAGTCAGCAATGTGCATTTGCAGTCCAGAAAGCCAGCTGCATCCTAAGCAGCATGGTCAGCAGGGCTAGGGAGGGGATTCTGCCCCTCTCCTCATCCTGGCGAGACTCCACCTGGAACCCTGCATCCAGCTCTGGGGCCCCAGCACAGGAAAATCTGTTAAAATGGGTCCAGAGGAGGCCACAAAGATAGTCACAGGAGTGGAGCACCTCTCCTATGAGAACAGGCTGAGAGAGCTGGGACTGTTCAGCCTGGAGAACACTCCAGAAAGACCTTGTTGCAGCTTTTTAGTATTTACAGGGGACTTGTGAGAAAGATGGAAGGAGACTTCCTACCATGGTCTGTAGTGACAGGACAAGAGGCAATGGCTTCAAACTAAAAGCAGGTAGATTTAGATTGTACATGATAACAATCTTTTTTTTTTGAGGGTCATGAGACATGGAAACATATTGCCCAGAGTGGTGGCAGATACCCCATCACTGAAAGTGCTCAAAGTTAGGTTGAATGGGGTTTGAGTAACCCAGTCTAGCGGAAGGTGTCCTGCCTGTGACAAAGGAGTTGGTTGGAACAGATGATCCTTAGAGGTCAGTCCAGACAACCTGTACGTCCATGATTCTGTGATTTTCTGATTCTACAATTAGAGCAAAGACAGCACAGTGCCTGCAGTAAGAAGGGAAATCAAATTACAGTACGCAAAGACATGCTCTGTTGGTGAGCCTCCAGAGAACAGCTGTGCTACACTTGTCTCATAGCTCTTTATGTTTAAGCCTTACATTTGCAGGGCCATTCTCTGTTGACTGCCTGCTGTCTATAGCTGCTGGTAGCCATCTGAAGAGTTAGTCCTTTACAGAAATGGTTTACCAAGTGCTGTAAGTAGGATACCCTATTTATATCTTGTAACTTACTCTTCTGCCAACAAAATATTTTTCTAATGAATAAGTATGATATCCTCAACCCACCCTACACAATTCACCCTAGAAAATTCATCCCACTTTTAGGATACATGTTACTAATGTGAGCAACCAGGGCATTACACACAAGAGAAAAACTCCCTCAGCCCTTCATTCTCCTCTGTAACCATTTTCTTTTTAGTGAACACTGTGTGCAAGATCTATGTAGCTGCTTTAAAAGCATTGAACTTTTCCCAGAGACTTGCTTTTATTCCCATCTCGCTCCTTACACATATTCCTTTTTACAATCTCACCACTGTTCTGTGTCAGAGGATTCAGTGCAGTAGCCCTGGTGTCAGAGGTCACTGGCGAAGTCTACTCTGAGATTTGAGTGCTTTGTATTTGTGACCCTTTGTCCCTTCTCTGCTTCAGAAAGGTGAATGAACAAATACACCAAGCAGACTAATAGCAACCTGCCAACATTCACTGTAGGAAATAGAGCTGGTTTTGAATTGCAAAACTGGTAGAGAATTTTCAGGCGCTGACTGACTGCTTTAAAATGCACATACTATCTCTAAAAGCAGGAAGCAGACACCAAGTGTTTAAATAGTTTTTCTTCTCTTTATCCCAGGATGAGAGTTGAATATCACATTCTATCCCAGAACAAATTTTTATGGACTAGTAATAAAATCTTTTGAAATTATGGGATTATAATAGAAATGCTGACTTAGCCTTACCCATGGACAGGAAAGAACACTGCTGGTGTGATTATTGAATGCAACCTATCATCTTCATGGTGCTCTAAGTCAAAAGCAAAATGAGAGGTTTTGCATAATGCTGAAAATCTATGAGGGCTTTGATGTTACTCTAATCCTACACTATCTAATAGTTCATTTCATATCCAAGTGATGTGAATGAAACTTCATAAGGTTGGTTAAGTTTATTGTAATTAGAAAGTTGAGAGCCGAAATCAGCTGGGGGAAAATGCTATCTCTATTTGACTTGATTTACCTAGATTAAATCCTGTTGTCAGAATACTTATTTTTAGATAATCTTTTAAAGCAAAGGCATGGGTAGTCTATTGAAAAAGAAAAGCAAACTGAAATCATCCTATAAGACCCTCATATTGTTATTAATAGGGTGTGCTGCACTGAAGGCCATATCTTGGGATAGCCTCTTTGCCCACAGTGAGCAGCTTCAAAGATGAGGATCAGCTGTGGCAAAAGCAAGTGGGACTCTGTGGGTTGTAGAATAGTTCCATGAACTGTATCAGCTGCCCCCCCCAAAAGAGAAGCTCTGCAAAAGGTTCCTCAGTGCTCACTAGGGCTACACGTGTACACGTTTACATACTGAGATGGTACCAAAAGCCCAAGGCACCTGTATTTGGCATTCATGTATAACACAACAGCCCAAAATCCATCAGATTAACAAGGGCCAGCGAGTTAGAAATACAAATACTTTTTTACAGCTTTTGGGGACCTTCTGATCATAGGGAACACAGAGACCTCTTACCCCAACTGATATACAGTGTGAAAAGAAGCAGCTGAACTCATGAGGATGCTGTACAGCACAGCCCCTCAACAAGAGAGCCTGTTTGCTCCATGTCCATCTCTCAGTCCCCAGCCATTTTATTGCAGGATTCTGAAGGAGGGCTTTGCTTTGATTCTTAAGGTTTCACTTCCCAGAATGGAAATCTCGGAGAGCCAGAAGACCAGACTTTTCCTGAAAAGTCCTCAAAGCAAATTCACAGGGTGATCCATGGTCTGCAATTTAACAAGTAAGCAAGCAGGCAACCACTACTTGACATGAGTCTTGCCCTCCCCTCTGCTCTACTCACCTCCCTCCTTGTGCTGGCAGAGCTGCTGGGAAGGCTGTGCACTGAAGCAAGTAAGAGAACCTATCCAGCCGAAATAAACAGATATACATATATTTTTGCTGAGGTGGTTTATGGCAGATCTGCTCCCTGATGTTATTCTCTCCCTGGTCACGTACTTGCACAGGAGACAGAAGAGTGCCAACAGCGTGGCTGATGTAGAGCAGAGCTGTGCAGCACACTGCTCATCCTGGCTAGTTAACACAGACTCGGATCTGTCCATGCCCAACCTATTTAACATGCT
This sequence comes from Drymodes brunneopygia, assembly GCA_013400955.1. Classification (NCBI taxonomy): domain Eukaryota; kingdom Metazoa; phylum Chordata; class Aves; order Passeriformes; family Petroicidae; genus Drymodes; species Drymodes brunneopygia. Next base: position 25,875 of record VZTZ01047897.1, on the reverse strand, counting down.
GACCCTTCAGTCAGTTTCAATAAAAAGTATTTCATTAATAACTGTTCCAAATGCTTAAAAAAATGCCATGCTACCAAACAGTAACACATGCCTGTAATTCAGATAGTGATTTGTAATAATAGATCCCAAAGCATTTACAAATGAGAATGGTTACCTCATTATTTCACAGATAGGGAAAATAAGGCATGGAATAGCTGTGTTTTAGGGCACATAACCAGCCAGTGTTATAGTTTGGTTATAGTTGAAGCTCTGCACAGCACACCAGCCTTCTATCCACCAGGGAACAGAGCCTATTTGCCAAACACAATCAAAATGCATGCAAAATGGCCAAAATATTGCAAACTTTTAGTGCGTATGGCTTTGGCGCATTTGTAAGTCGCACGTCCCAAAACTATGGTTTACTCTATTCATTGTTTCCCAACAAATCCGTCCTGCACAAGTTCTTTAAATCCATATTTCTTTCCTATGCTCAGATGGGGGAGAAACAGCATTTTCCCATCATTTTTTTGCAGTCTAAGTGCTCCAGATTTTGGGGGGCAAAACAGCAAAAAAACCAAATCCAGCATATATACAACATGGAGCTAACAATCCTTTGTGAAAATTGATATAGGGTGAATTTTTTGAAGATTGTCTATGGAACAGCTTAGGTGGAAGCTCTTAGTTTTGGGCATCTTCTGTACAAAGCGTTTATTCATCCAACATATGTTCACATCAAAATTCAGGAAAATGGCCATCAGGTCAGGAACTAATATATTAAACTAAATAATCCTTCTTTATTTAAAACTTATGAACACCACAAATTATTTTCATGATTATGATGACATTGATCTCTTCTTTTATAATTTATTTTTGTTCAAGAGTAGTATTTTTTCAAGAAAATGGAAATAAAGCTTCTCGACTTCACAGTACAAATTACCTGCAAGAGTGTTTGCTTTACCTGAGCAGATTGGCTCTCAGGAGCAAAAGATTGCCTCCTAGTGTAATATTGATGCAAGGGTTTTCTACTTCCAGAGCTTCAGCTGAGCTGGAAAATTGATTTAGTTAAGTACGGTGCTACTAGTTTTTCTTCAGAACACCAAATGCTGAAACTCGTCTTGGGCTTGTTTCTCATTTAATTTGATCTTTTTCTTCCAAAGGCTCAGGAGATCCAACATGCTGAACCAAAAAAGATTAGATTAAGATGTGAGAAAAAAACACAGCAGTTACATGAACTGAGCTGTTTCCAAAACCTCTATCATTTTAGTCTAAATGTTCCCCTAGATGTCCAAAGCTCTTCTACTGGACTGCCCCACCCTAAGCCACCAGGCACTTCACTCATGCCTCATTCAGGCATGAATATAGGCAACACAGTAAACAGGGCCAGTGTGGGCAGCATATTTCTGACATGTGCCAGAAAGAGCCCCTCTCCTGAAGAACATTCTGAAGACACAATACCAGCTTGGACAGAAGGGATTCTGACCAAACATACAAAGAAGAACCTGTCCATTCCATTAGTTGCTGGACTATGTCTAACAGTTATGGAAAACTCCCAGATACGAGAAGATACAGATTTTCCTCAGCAGATTCCTGACTACCTCTCTGTGAAAAGAAAGCTCAGCTGTTTCATGGTATTTCATTTCAGTTTTGAAAAAGCAGATTCACTGGCATGAAACTGAGCATGTGTAAACATGAGCAATATGTGAAAGGAAACAACCCTTCCTAAACCCATCACTTGCATTAAAAAATCTTCGCATCATTCTAATATACATACTAGGAAATTGATGGGAGAGGAAGTCTCACAGCTATATTATGAAATGGGACACAGTTGTTTTATGTCCCTTACAGGCAAGAATCCACCCTACTCTTCTTCCCTTCCAAGCCCAATCCTGCTGATGATGGTATGACAAAAGCCCAAAGAGAGGTTTAAGTTGATTCAAAAGTCCAGGCTGAAGTCACAAAGTATTAGTGTTAACAATTTACGACTGTAGTGTTTCAGGTTTCAAAGGCCATTTTCTTTACTTTTATTTTCCACCCTCTTCATTCAAGTTTTCAGGTCATTTGCAACAGCTGTTTTTCATTAATGGGTAAACAGCAACTTTTGATCAAATTATAAAAGTACAGTGTAGTACTCCCCATGATAGTTTAGTAATAAGGATGGTGACCCAGTATAATTTTCTGACATAAGCTGCTTCCTAAGAAGACTCTAATCCCCATTAATTGCCATGTTTAAAAATTACTCAGAACTCACTCAAAGAGGCAATTAGTAAAGAACACGACAAATGAAAGTCTAGAAGCTTCCTAATATTACTGTCCAAATTACACTAACCCCCCACTGTCAGTTTCTCCTCAGAGACAGAACCTGCTTCTTATGTATGATGAAGAGGAACAGATTAAACTGACCATGTAAATCACATGATTAATGTAAAATCAAGACAGAGAACAGTCATTGTGGCTTACGGATTTGAGTCATTGAGCCTCTTATACCATTTCTTTTTGTGAGTTTCTGCACAGTTGTCTCCTTTAACTGGTGACTACCTGGCTGTCCTCACTAAATTATAGTCCTTCTTTTTTGATCTTCATCGGAGGTCATGGGCCTATTCCCATCTTCCAGCAAAGCAAGTCTTTGAGCTACAACCTTCTGAATTTGAGGAAAATTAGATGAAATCCTCATCAAGGTCAAGCTCACCCTGCCTTAGTCCTTTGGTGGTTATCAGAGTCCTCTCTCCTTTACACTTCTGAAAGCTTATACTGTGTGGAAACAGGATGATGATTTACCAATCTGTTTGATACCAAGTCCATGTCATTAAGGCCATGGCTCCATGGCAATATTACATAAATCTACTTTATTCATTTGCAGGAAATAACAGAATGGTTAAACATAGCAGCATCCACCATACCTTATCTTACTATACAAAGTGTTCCTAGTAAATCCTTTGCCTCTTTGCAGTTCTATCTTTGTTCTTATTAACTGGTTTGGGCTACAGGCAGAAGTCTCAGGATTGGAAAGCAACCTCTTGCCATTTTTCTCCTCATGACTACAGCACATCTATTAAAAAAAATAAAAATTTTATGAGAAGTAAAACTAACACATCCCTCTGATTAGCTTCTTGGGATTCATTATTTTTCCACTGCCATTTCTGTACAGCTTCTTTGGCAGCAAACTCCCAGTTCTGGATGATGTAAATTTGACAGCCTTTAATAAGAAACAGATGGTAAATGTATTTGTAGTGATGCAGGTGGCTGGCTTTGACTCCACTGTTTCACAGAGATGCAGATGCTACTCTGACTCAACTAATGGAAGAAGAAGAGGAGCAGGGGATTTAAATTCAATGTTTACTTTGGCAAACTATATATCTGGACCAATCTGACTTGGAAAGTGACACATCAGGACGCTGTCATCTAGAACCTGTTTACACAGAAGGGTAGGGTAGGGATGAAGAGCTGGAAGATCTGCAGAAGATCTAGGTTACAAAGGCCTAATGTAAACTTAAACCATGTTCAGCCTGCAGGTATAGCATCAGGACACTTGTCATGAAATCTCTCCTTAAATGAAACAAGCACAAGGACAGCCTTCTGCCTGTGAGGCAAAGTAGCACAAACTGGCTGCAGCTGCCCTACAGAGAGCTCAGCTCCTGTGACGTGTGCTGTGGATCTTAGGACATGATAATTGTTGTAAGATGGGGGATAGGAGGGAGGGATTGAGCCCCTGGTTTCTCTGTTAATGTGGGGGATCACTTACAGCCAATTGAGTGGAAGTTTTCCTCACTTGGCAGAAGTGGTGTCTTTGCATGCTCTGGATAGGGCATGAGAGTAGTGTGGGAGTATCTGGAGACACAAAGACTTTATGGACAATGTTGGAAAATTTCAGCCTTGAAAGAGATAAATTTACAGGCACTTTGTCTAAATGTTGAAAAATCCTGAAGATGGATCAGATTGCTCTGGAAGAGTAGCATGTGTCCTCAGTATGAGTAAGAGCAGCAAAAGAAACAGTGGGTGCATGTTCAGTCCCAAAGAAAAGTGTTTTCCTCTCACAGTTATGATAATATAGACCATTGTTATCAGCATTTAGAAGCAGAATTCCTTGACCAGTTTTCAAAGCTGAAAATATCTGTAAGAGTATTTACATCAGAAATTTTTCATGGAATCTTAACCACTGTAAACATTCTGTGAAGTAGTGATATTTAGGTACTTTTGAATTTATTATTAGCATTTAAGATCTTTCTCTGTGTCTGCATATTCCCCAAACATAATGCCAAGAGATATATTTCATTCTCAGACCCACTAACACACATTTTCAGCACACATGATCAGGGATGCAGTGCATAGACTGGAGGGTTCAGAGCAGGATAGACAAGAAAGAGCAAGCAAAGGCCACAAGTAAAAACAAGATCAATTTAATACACCAGGAAAATAGGTATAAAACTTCAAGACACTGATGGAGATTCTACTGAGGTTGATACAGTGAGAATTCAGACAGACGTTTTTACTTCTATTTCTTATAGCAGAGTATAATTAATCCCTGAAGGAAAAGGTTGAAAACCTCTGTTTTAGTTGAACAGTAACATTGCACAAAGCACTTGGAGGAAAAGTTGTGACTGGAATATTTTCACACGCGCTGTTAGTGAGATCTCTTCTACATACTGTTCCTTCAGACTATGTATAAGATTTTGTGTGTAGTCAGTGTGTCACACCCTACAGCCCTGGAGAGATATATTTGCATGTTTCCCCCACTCAGTCTCACAGACACAGGTGAAGATGGCAGTGGCTTACATTCGACTTGTAGATATTCTTCTTGAGCTTCCTGTTTATCCGTGAGAGAAGACACTGCTCAGGGTGGCAAAGGCTGTGCACAGAAGTATCAGGAGAGGCCACTTATGGTGTGGAGCTGCAGAGTATGGGGTGGTGTCTGGATCTTTTCAGATTACCAATACAAACATTTGTGGGATCAAATTGTAACACAGATCACAGAAAAAAAATCTGTGTTAAAACATTTCAAAAAAAGTCCTTTTATCTATATTTTCAAATAACAAATTATTTGTTCTAGAAAGAGCATGTGTGAGCCCAAAACCCTTCAAAAAGAGGAATTCATTGACATTTCTGTGATAAAACATGACTGAGTAGGAAAAAAATGTAACTGATTGCTCTTCACTCTCATCTGCTTCTGCAGAGACATAATTGAGCCCTAAAGCTATTGTCCCTTTGACATCTTTAACAAGAAATTAACTCTCACTTTACTTGTGTCAGTACCATGCATGACCTCTCCTTGAAATAGGCAGCTGTTTAAAAACAAGGCATTATACTCTCATTTTGAACTTGACCAGGAAATGGATTTTTTTCTAAACACCAACTGGTAAGTTTCAATTTATTTTTGTTTGAATGGACAATGCCAGTAACCCACTGTGGCAGTGTGGTACAAAACAATGAAACACCTGGGTTTTAACTGCATTTAGAACAGATATACTCCAAGAGGAAATCACAGCAGCACCCATGTTCAGTTTTACAAAGTGAGGCCTTGTACAGACTGAATGTACCAGTTCTTTTCATTGGATGAGTTCTTTGGTCTAATCATAAAGTCCTGTTGCATCAAACACAATGACTGACTGAACAGCGTCGATACAAACTTGCAGTATGAGCCAAACATGAAAAAAACAGTAAGATTCCTAAGTATGGGCATAAAGAACCTCTCCTTAATTAACCCCACCGAAGGGAGATTTTTCAAGTTCATCTAAAAATGTTTGACAACAGGCAGAGTCATAAGAATATATTTAAAGTGTTTACATAATTTCTACATACAATTTTACCTTTACCTGTCAATTTTAACCTTAACATTTTGAGGTTTTATTCTTACTTTTTTTTGCTTACCTTGACCATGAACTTAACTGGCACAAAGAACTTGCATTTAGACAACTCCAGCCTATTAGAACTTTTTCTTCCCCTTCTCTTGAACCCCAAATGATTCCAGCCTCCTAGGAGCCTTCATCTCCTTCAAAAACACATGCAGAAATGCCTAGGTAATGGTGCCACTGAGCTGCACAAAATGCACTGCAGGTTTGTAAATTATCTCTAGCCAAATGTAGAATATGAATTGGTATTTGACAGCAGTGACCCAGGTAAAATTTCCATCAGCTTGTGGAGAAGAGAATTATACATGATCTTTACAAGGTCCAGTCGAATGCATTTTCCTGGTATAATATGTGTATCAAAAAGATGAAAAACATAATCCTAGCAACTGTTCTGAAAATGGTTTTATCCATTAGGTAGCAGTCCCATTATCCTGAAGCCATTTATAACACTACTCTCTCAGCAATATGTTTATGAACATCTCTATGTAACTCATCGTGTTTATGAATGAATATAGGCTCATAACATTTTTCCATCACAAGGGAACACTTTCATCTGCTTTTCATAAAAGGTGAACTGAACCACAGACCTATGGAACAACATGCAGGTAAGAGAACATCAGCACTTTCTGAATTATGTCTCTGGAAGAGCTGCAATTTACCAGCTTTACTCGCCTTATTTATGCTGTTGTGGTTAGAATGCAGCTGAGGGATTTCAAACTCCACTGTGCTACAGGAACACTAGATTTAGTCACACCCTTGGCATACAAATGCACCAACAGGAGAGAAGCTGCAAAATTCATGTAAGAGGGAAGAAAGTTAAGGAAATTGGTGATTTACATAGATAAAACTGGAAAAAGTAAAGTGTTTACCCTACGTTCTAAAGTTCTTGAAATTTAATCTGTGGTCCTGAGAAAGCATGCTGATTTCACAGGTTTGGGCAAAGGGCAAGATAATGTTAAGACCCAGCAATGACAAACCCCAATTGTTTTTGTATTAACTGCCTTGCTGTTTCAATACCTTCCACCCTTACACACACACATACGCACACATAGTCACACACACTTCATTTAAAACTAAAGCTTAAAAATAAACTTTATTTTAAAATAAATCTCTATTGTACCTACCCAAAAGCACAGCCTTTCTATTTTGCCTTGCAGAAAAATAAAAAACAAACAAAAGAGTGGGTAGGAAATAATTATTTATATTTTAACTTGAACAAAAGAAAAACCCCAAACGTATCTTTCAGATTTGCTGCTACTTTTTGTTTACTGTAAAAAAAAAAGTTTAAGACAGTGGTTAATATTTTGAAATAGTATTCAATACCCTGATTTTACATGAAGCTTTCTAAGAAAATAGTTGGTCAATACAAATTTTTTATTCATTAATCTTAGCAAAAAAATCAAACTTAAGAAATGACAGATATTAGAGAAAATTTTGATTCAAGTAGTGTAGCAAAGACTTTGAACTTCATAATGGCTGGTAACAACATAAGCTCATTTTGCACTTAGTATTCCTGTGGTAACCCTAAACTCCTCAGGGCTCACTGGAGCAGCTGCATATTTAGCCTAACTTTTAATTAAATATTTAAAATAGACAGATGTTGTAAAGAATCAAAAAGGAAATTTTAAGATTTGAAATTATTCATCTATAGAACATGGTGCCTGAATTTTCATCTTGAGAGGTGAAACGGTGAAACAAAAATTCACCATTTCCACAAGAGAAATGTGATAAGAGAGCACTGAATCAGTTCCAGTGGGATTATTCAAGGCATGCAAAAGGCCCTGGATTTCAGCCACAAATCCTGCTCATTTGCCTTGGAATAGGTGAAACTGTTCATCTAAATGACCTAGATGTGGTGTAATCACTGGGGAGTTTTCAATGATAATGTGTTCAAATACCAACTACTAATTATTATTTGCAATCATTAAACTAAATCAAAGTTGATAGAAATGACCACTACTTCAATTTGCAAGTCTTATTCTCCTTAAATTGTTCCAGGATGTTAAGGATGGTAATTGCTTCAAAGTCCTTTGTATGTGTGTATGCAGAAGGTATGGTGGGAAGAGATAGCATCAGTTTTGGGGAGTAAACCCTTAGAGTAACAAGGAAGTGCTCAGGGAGATTATTCCAGTAGAGCAAAGATAGTCTGTGCTCATTATGAGTCTTCAATAGGTGCTCTTTCCCGACTGAACTCCAATGGAAAAACCAAACAGTCTTACCCTGGTTCACTCTCTGGTCAAGTTCCCAGAGTCCAGCAAATAAAAAGTCTCTTTTAGGTATTTATAAAAACCTGTTTTTAAAGCCCATGTGCCTTCCTCCTGGCATGTCAATCTACTGTTGATCTAAACTCCTGGTACCAGCCAGATAACAATCCTGCTCTTCACCAAATAAAAATTCAGTGACTAGTTTTTTTGTGAGTACAGAGCAATCTTTGGAAAAGCGAAAAAGGAAAAAAAAAGCAGCATCAAGAATCAGAACTCAAACAAAGTTAAGATGGACGCTCAGGCCTAATTCAGCTGTTTAAAGAAGGTTTTGGCTTCAAAAGGTGGAGGTTTGTCATTACTGCAGATGATACCATGACATGTTTCCACACAGACGTCTACCAGCTTAGTGACATTTATTTAGCAAAAGCAAAGCAAACGCTGGCACATAATAATGTCATTTTGATTTAGATTAGATCACAATTGACTAGGTTCAAAATTCCTTTTCCAACCTTCCAGGACAGTAGTGTTCAAATCCTGATATTATAAAGCAAAATAAACCAATCTTAAAAATACTAAAATAACATAAGAAATATACTCTAAACCAAAAGGTCATATGGAAAATAGAAATTTTAAAAATAGAACCAAATGTAAAATATTGCCTTTCAAATCGATTAATGATTTATTCCAGAGATGTTGACCTATGCTATTCCAGGTACGTTGACCTATGCTAAGCTCTGTGTGTATGTCATTAACCAGATCTGAGTCATGGCAATGATAGTACATTTTAAGACAAGAGAAAACGAAAAAGGGAAAAAAGAAAAGAGACTTTCACACAAGAAATTCAATTTACTTTTGGCTCCGTTGCCACCAGAGACCAATATGGAGCAGGTCCTGTGATAAATCCACCACCCAACGCCATTGCAAATTGCTGGGTTAATGAAGAGAGTTCAAGTAGGGAAATGAGAGGCGAGAGTAGCAAGGTGCTGATCGCCTGTAAATTACTTGCTGCAGGGCTTACGATGATACAGAGCTCAGAGAGTGAAATACACCATTTTTTCTTGGATGATAAGAAGAGGATTTACTTCACTTTCATTACTATATATCACCAAAACTTCCCCGTCAAACTAATTCGTTTTTGTGTACCCCGCCGTGTAAGGCTACGGCAGAGGGATTTCACGTGCAAAATGGGATGAAATACAGGCAGATTAGATAGGAAACATATGAAGCTTTTTAGGTAAGAAAATACTTTTCTAAAATAATGAAAGTGCAGTTTTTAAAATGTCTGATACTGTTTAGAGAAAAAAAAACCTCTGGCAATTTTCTTCAGTAAATTCTTGTATATTGTACCTTCACACTTCCTTTCCTTGTAGTTACTGAAAACTGGGGGAGGGAATCACTTTTCCCACAGCACCTATGCTCTCTATAGGGAATGGTTCACTTCCCTTCTCCACGTAAGTTCCAAAAGCATAACTATCTTTCACTAACTTCATAAGGTAATTTCATAAATTTTTGTGAATTCATTATTCCTGTAACTTTATCTTTGCATTGCAGATTTTTTTTAAGTACACGAATATCTTTACAAATGGACCGGTTTGAAACTAGTGAGATATAACCTTTATTTCTTGATCTGGTTTTTGAGGGAGTTGTTTCTCTGTTTGTTGTTGTTTTGTTACTGTTTTTTATAGGTGGTAGTTCTATCAAGCAAAGAAAATACTAAAGACTGTTCCCTCATCTCCTCTAAATATCTACCATTAAATTAACTACTGTCTTATAGCCTCAATTTTCAGACACCTTCACACGTTAATGGAGTTACTTTTGTGAGTGACATTACCCTCATGTTCGCAGGATTAGGATTTTCTCTAATATTGTTCTCTTTGGTTTTTCCAGGGAGCCTGGCTCTTTTGCATGAACAAAGATGAAGGTTTTCCACATGAAGTTCCAGAGTGAGCAGAATCTGGTTATGGCATCTGCCTGTTTAGGAGCCACAGTGTGTGTCTTGATCCCTTGTGACTCTTCTTGCAAATGAAAAAAAAAAAAAATTTAGACATTTCAGTGTTTTTTATTTTACCATTCCATCTTCTGAACTAATGTAACAATACTGGTTTGAACTGTGAAGTAGAAAGAAAAAAGCTAATATAAGATATAAATTGAAAAGCTTCTCTATCACTTTCTGAAATTTCAGCTTTGACGCTCATTACTTTATAGAAATAATTTTATGTTGTCAGTTTTTCTAAGTAGTGTCGTAAGTGAATTTTGTGTCTTAGTTGTTCCCAAGAACCTTGCTGCATTTTTTAAATTTATGTGTTTATAGGATGTAGAGGGGAAAACTGTAATAATTCCCCAAACCAAGAAAATCAGAGTACATCTTTAAACTATCTTAAGGAAAATTCCTCTGTTCCAAGAGGAAAAGAAGAAATCTTTCTGACATCTTATATTTTATTGAGTTAATGCATAGTAATTTGTTCATCATGCAAGTATATAAGTTGATTTTTCAAGTCCCCTGTGAAGATGTTTCTAGCAGGGGAAAAGGGCTTGAAGGCCATGGTAGACTGGCGCTGATACATACTGATAGCTATGTTAGACAAAGCCAAATAGACAAAGAAAAGCCCTACATGTTAATGAAAAAGTGTAGACCCCGTGCAAAGGACCTTGACACCACAGTGCGGCTTCTTTAGCAAATAGCAGGGAGTCCTTGATCCTATGAAGCCTGATAAGAATGCAAGCAGCCATCGGCATCGCAGTTAGCAAGTCCTTTCATGAACAGAAGGGCACTGTTCTGCTCTCCTGGTGTCTTCCCTAATCCGGCTAAAATACCCACTGAATTACTTGCATTATGTTGGTCCTGTGGAAAAGTGGGGAGATGAAACATCAGGATTTCCTTATTTTTGAAAATTGTTGTAGAAAGCTAGAAAGAGCTGACGATTTTGTTAAAAAACAGGAAGCAAATGTAGAGTTCAGAAACTTGTGCCAAACGCTCCCCACTTCACAGGTGATGCAACAGCTTCAGATTGTACGGCCAAGTAAACACCAGGTGGGACCTGATCTAAAAAACACTTTTCACCTCGTGCCTCTGTTTTGAGATGTGAGGGCAGCTTCAGACTCTAGAAGATGCTGAAAAACTGCTTGTGTTCCATATACAGCACCCAAGACGCCAATCTCAGAAACACCCTGATCAGTGCCCATTGCCTTGGTACAAGCAGCACTGGTTAACACCACCTATAAATTCTCTTCTTCCCCTTACCTGGAGAGAAGACAATTCAATTTTTTTATTCTAAATTTCCAGAGGAAAAAAGAAAATGGCAGTAATGGAGATGTCTCCTGTGCCTGCTCTCAGTGCCATTACCATAGGTGAGCCCTTTATTTGCCACTGGACTATGAAAGGATCTGTGCTGAAAGCTATTGCCCAGCTTCAGAGAGAGCTATTTCATTTCATTTCATTTTTCCTAACATTTCTCCCAGCTCCCATGGAGAGTACAAAGAAATGATACTTTTATACCCGAAGTAAGACGAGTGTTACCAGCTTCAGCTGCAGACATATGTGCAGGGTCTGCTCCCTGGACACATATGACTTTTGTCTCTCTTCACCATCTGGAAGCACCTTCCAAAACATTTCTGAAAAGACACACTAGTAAAGAGAGTTGGTGTGACTTTCCTATTAGCCCAGAATGGATCTAATTGAGTGCTGTAGCCATCTGTTCAGACGCCAGGGTTTGCGTGCCTTCTCCAGACTTGGTAGCCAGAAAACTGGATCAAAGAAAGTGACTCCTTCTAGGCTTTTAGAGAACATATGAAAGGTCAGGTCCTTGAATGAGTGCCTCTACAAGCTTTAATCTCTGATTAAGCACAGAAACAACAAAAGCCTGAAGGCAATTGTATTTCTTACTGAAAGATTAATTAAAACTTATCAGAATGCTGCTTAATTTAGTCTTTGACCTTTTGAATGTGCTAACGAGTCAGAATAACTGTGTAGAATCTTTGCAATAGACAACCAAAACAAACTGTAAAAGCATCAAGCCTAAATTGGTGGCCTGTCCATCTCAGCTAAAGTGGATTCCTTATTTGCTCAGCAATTTTCTGCAAAAACTGATTTTTGGTTGTAGCCCTTAAGCAAGAACTGTTGCCAAAATGTAGGATCCAGTTTCCCGGGGACTTTTAGCATACATCCAAAGTATTTTACTGGTAGTCATTGGGAACATGATAAACATTTGAGGTGAGCAAAATGTAGAGTGCATCTTTTTCTCAGAAATAGTAACAAGCTTACTTTTGAGACATGCAGTAACAATTTCTAGGCTACCATTGTTACTCTCATCATCATTATTTTTGTTACTGCTCTTATTTCCTAACACAGTATGTTTTGTGGCATGGTGAGGCATGGAGAGTGGACCAAGGGCAACTGCCCGCTCTG